>JBAKGM010034023.1:0-19772 GCA_037177215.1 Asparagus racemosus
TGAGCTCCGCGTCTGATTTTAATGACGCGGGGGTGATCCCTGCGTTTTGATTTTGGACGCGGGGGTGAGCCCTGCGTCTTGAACTTGGACGCGGGGGTGAGCTCCGCGTTTTGAACTTGGACGCGGGGGTGAGCCCCGCGTTTTGAACTTGGACGCGGGGGTGAGCCCCGCGTTTTGCTTCAAAGAGATCAATACTTGTGATCTTCCTTCACAAGGATTGTCAACTTGTAATCCTTTGTTATCTGGAGGCATTTGTACTGAAAGTTGTCAGTTTGTAACCTTCATCGACAGTGTTTCTTGGATATTGACTGCCTTCAGTAATTTTTTTACAGCCTACAGTCATCTACCAAGTAAGGGGAGATTATGAAGCCAAAGACTCTCGAGTGATCCAATATGAGAAGGCGGTTAAAAAGCTTTTAGGCAATTTCAAAAAGTTCAAAATCACCCAAGTTCCCCAAGCCCTCAACGCTCGGGCGGATGCTTTATCCAAGCTTGGGTCATCCAGCTCAGGGAAGAGTTAGGGGCCCGTGTATATGGACACCCTCAAAACTCCTAGCATCATGAAAGCTTCAACTAACTCCATCATGTAGATTGAAGACGCAACCGAGCCATGTTGGGTGGACTCGCTCATTCAATATCTAACAAGAGGGATCTTGTCAGAGAATACTACTAAAGCAAGGAGTCTACAAAGAAATTCTTGGAGATACCTCATGATCGATAACCAGCTTTATCAGATCTCATACGCCACCAGCACTGTGGGGCCCTATCTCCGATGTCTCCGACCGAAGAAGCTAGTTATGTTCTAAGGAAAATTCATTAGAGAACATGCAGGAACCACCCAGGAGCCAGAACTTTGGCCCAAAAGGCAATTCGGCGAGGCTACTACTAGCCCACTATCTTAGTCAAATTCAGGAGACTCGTCTCTCGGTGCAAAACCTACCAGTTCTTATCAAATATACCACGAGCTTCAGTAATTGAACTCACTCCTCTCATAAACCCAATCCCTTTTGCTCAATGGGGATTAGATTTATTGGGACCTCTCCTAATAGCTTTAGGGCAACGAAAGTTTTTAATCGTTGCCATAGATTATTTCACAAAATGGATAGAAGTCGAGTCTTTGGCCAAGATTGGTGAAAATAACACCACTAATTTTGTGTGAAAATCAATTGTCTATAGATTTGGAGTCCCTACTTCTTTCATTACAGACAATGGCACTCAATTTGATAATAACGGCTTCCGTAGCTTCCTTTGCAGAATGGAAAATTTAGCTCAAATTCACTTCAATTGCACACCCAAGATGCAAGGAGCTCACAGAAGCCGCGAACAAGCATACATCAAACTCTAAAGAAAAAGGTAGACAAAGTAGTCGGGAACTGGGTTGAAGAGCTCCCGAGGATTTTGTGGTCATATTGAACCACCCACAAAAACTCTACAGGGAAAACCCCATTGAAACTAACATATGGAGCCGAGGTGGTCATCCTCGTAGAAGTCAGCATGCTAACCATTCGACTGTAGCACTTTGATGAAGAATTGAACTCGGATGGACTACAAGTCGGACTCAATTTTATTAATGAAATTCAAGAAGACTCGCTCAGATCACGCATCACCCGACACTACAACAGCAAAGTCCAAGCGTGGAAAGTTGGCTGCCAACTGGGAAGGGTCATACATGGTAATCAAGGAAGTGCACCCTAGCACCTACTGCGAAGTCCTGACGGAAGAATCTTACCACTCTTGGAATATAGAGCATCTCAAAAACTATTTCCAATAAATGTAAATATAAGGTTCTTATGTGATATAAATACTTTTGGATATTTTATTGTGCTATGCTTTTGTAGTACTCATAAGACCTCAGTGTCACCCGAGGTATGAACTAAAGACCTTGCTATCCTTTCAGAATAAAACCAAGGCACATCCTCGACTCGGTCAACAACAACTCATAAGACCTTGGTATCCTTTTGGAATAAAACCAAGGCACATCCTCGACTTGGTTGACTACAACTCGTGAGACCATGGTATCCTTTTAGAATAAAACCAAGGCACATCCCTAACTCGGCTGACTACAACTCGTGAGACCTTGGTATCCTTTCAGAATAAAACTAAGGCACATCCCCGACTCGGTCGACTACAACTCGTATGACCTTGATATCCTTTCAGAATAAAACAAAGGCACGTCTTCAACTCAGTCGACAATAACGCATAAGACCTTGATATCCTTTTAGAGTAAAACCAAGGCACGAAGTGGACCCGTCTCAGTTACAAAACTTCTCGAGACAAACAATGGCGCACACCATAGGATGCCCCAAATTTCTCGAGACAAACTTCAAACATTGGCGTCCACCCGGAATGCCCCTAAGATTTGAAGCCAAACTCATAGTCAAACAAAACAGACTACAAATAAACACATAAGAACACAACCACGAAAGGTACATAGATCAAATCGACAAAAATGCATCTTTTCATTCATTCAAATGTAAAGATATTCACAACACAAGGGATACTTACATACAAAGATGATAAAAAAGAAAAGAAAAGATACATATGAGCCCCTAAGGGGCCGAACGTGGAGTAGGTGTAGAACTTGAAGCTAGAGCGACACTGGGAGTTGAAGTAGAACTCGAGCCTAGAGGGGCGGTAGCAGTAGAAGTTGGCAGAGGAGACAACTGAGGCTTGGACCTGACCTCTTCGTCCCCTTCCTCTTCGGGCTGGCTCACCCAACTATCATGGGCTAAGTCCTCACTTGTTCTTTAAGCTGACTCCTCATCATCCTCATCTCCATTTTCAACATCAAGAACCAGCCCTCCTCCTCCCCTCTCTATCTCCTGCACAGTGCTAAGGCAATTAGCCACTCGAGGGGGATAGTGGAACCGCTCGGGATCAATCTTGAGCTCGGCTAGAAGCTGCATCCTCAGATAGTCGAAGCCAACCTTACAAGCTAGGGCCACTTCCACCTTCCCGAGAGTGTCATTGTGATAATTTTTAACAATCTCGAATAGGTAGGCCTCGAACTCCAAGTGGTTGAGGTGACCCTGTAATGCCTGCATCTCGGCCAAAGACGACTCGTGTTGTCGCTCGGCATCTAGTGCAACTCGGATGACCTCCTACCTCAACTTCTTGTGAGCGACCTCCTCCTCCTTCAGCTAGTCCTTTAGGTCCTCAGCCTTTTTATGAGACAGCTAAGCTCGCTCATAGGCGTCAGCACTTTCCCACCTCTCAACCTCGACCTCCTCTATCAGATACTTTATTCTGTCATCTAGCTCACGGAGTTCGTGCTCAAGATGAGTGAGGTCTTCCTGGAGCTTATTGATTTGGGACGACTTCTAGCTAATCGTGCCAAGCAGACCCTTGATTTTGTCATACCGCATCTGCAGCGTCCTATCCCATTTGCTATGGCTCCTCTTTCAGGCCGCCAACTCATCCTCCTTGGCAGTCGCCCTTCAATCAGTAGCCTCTCGAGGCATCTTCTGAGCCTCCACTTCTTTTTGTAGATTGAAGTAGAGGTCTCGTATATGCTCGAATCGAGCATATAACTCTTGCTCAACCAAGGCCCCCCGAAGCAGGTAGCCCTTGAGGGTCTATCTAGTGAAGGCCATAATTTGATATGGCTGAGAGGATTTCACCATCACGGGGCAACAAAAATTAGTCCAAAGCTCTAGACTGAGCTATTCTAGACTCAAGAATAGACCCCCTTCTCTGGAGATGCCATCTTGGGATGAATCGGTGCTCCTCAGACGGTTCCTTATCATATCAAGGGCCAATCTTAGACGACCCCATTAGCATCATTTTCAGTTCGCCCCATACCTCCGCGTCGAGCTCATTAATGTGATGGGGGAAGGGCCATCCAAATCCCTAAGTTGGGGGCACCTCCTCCGTAGTTGGTTCCTTACCTTGTTGGTGAGCTAACTTGGTAAGCGAGGTAAGGGCCGTCTCCTCCTCAGTTTCAGCCTGGACCCCTTCGGGCTTGGCTATAACCATCTTGCTCCCTTCGGCTCATGCGAGAGACTCATCATTGACAACGATAACATCTACAGATTCAGCTCGAGGAGTCTTTGAGATGGGAGTGACAGAAACTCCACCCTCCGCAGCTTCCTAGGCAAGAACAAAGGTGCTCGTCTTTGCCGTAGCCTCCTCCTTCTTTAGTCAGTTCAGCGCTTCCAGAGGGGCCTCGGCTGCCCACCTTCCTTAGCCTCCTCCTCTTCTTCTTAGACCTCTCTGCCTTGGCAATAGTGGAACTCAGCCTAGCAAGCTGAGTCGTAATCTAGGCTGCAATCACCACAGTTTTCTAGGCTTCCTCTAACGCCAAAATCAGACGGTAGGCGCTTCTGGGGCCTTGCTGGGTGTCCCGCCTAAGATGCTTCGGGCTCCTCCAATTGTAGCGCCAATACTACTGCTCGAGCTTTATTCTCTTCAATTAGTGGAGTTCTAGAGATGCTGACAACCCGCAAGACTAAGGAGTCAAATAAGTTTTCGCTTCATTGAAACCCAGTGTAGGCTTGGATCTTGTCTAGCCTGCATCTCTCCTCTTTTGAAAGCAAACCCGACCTCAGAGCTTCCATATTGATCTCGGGCCAAGCTTAGCAGGCCAAGATCACATTAGCACCAAAACACCCACATGAACTTCTCTTTCTAGTCCTTGTTCGACTCGGAGGGTTGGAAATCACCTTGAAACTATCTAAGTTCTAGAAATAGAAGTGGCCCTCATTCTCACTAACCTTGACGTTGATCAGATGGCCAAGAATCCTAAGAGTCAGCTCAACTCCCATTTGGTGATAGATTACGATGAACCCTACCAGCGTGGCTATAGAGTTCAGCTTGATCTGAGATAGCGAGACCCCCAAAACCTCAAATGTACGACAGAGGAAAGAATGGAGCAGAAGATGCAAACCGTACTCTAAGTGTTTGATATACACTGGAGCGACGTTACTGTCATGGTCATAATCTGTCTATGGCTTCTCTGGCACCGGTAGCATAAACACCTTGGGAACATTGAACCTATCATAGTAGGTCTCGAGCACCGTTGAATGCACTTTGGAGTGAAACTTTCAGAGTAGGCTAATCTGAGCCTCACTACGAGCAATGACGATTAGAGCAGAAGATGCCATTGATGGGTTTTGAGCCTAATCAAAGAAGATCAATAGAGAAAATGGTGGAGATGATCGAAAATCGCTTAGGTTGTAGAGAATTCTAGGGTTTTGAGAGCAGTAAAACTGACCCCTTAGAAGAGCAAGTGTATACATAGGCAAAGAGGCGGACACGTTATGAAATCATAACATACAACTCGGTTATTGATGGATAGCTAGAATTAACTCTGGAATTTGAAGCGACCACTCAATAATCGAAGCGCTACTCTCTAACCGTCATGCAATACCCGCTCAATAATTGAAGCAACACTGACGCATGATTAACCCTGACATCAGAATATCATGTCAATTGCAACCCATCAATGACCTCTCATAAATGTGCCTCGAAATCCTAACAAGCGACGGCTTAATTTCACTCAGACTCAGCCACCCAAGTTCGAGTGAAAGGGACCAATGTTGTATCATAGAAATAACTAACTGTTAATCCCACCCCACGAGTCGACACGTGTCCTGAGACTATGCACCAAATCGACTGGACCCTATCCAAGACTAGCCAAATAACATCATCACTTCGCCCTTCTCAAGCAGGGTCGAGTCGAAAGGCATCCTCACTCAGACACTGCTACTAAGGCTAACTCCACACCATCTCATTTTGTAAGGTTGAGTCGAAAAGCTCTCAATCCACAATGGCCGAATCAAAAGGCGTCTTTAATCGACCCTCTCGCAAAGTCGAGACAAAAGGCGGTCATTCTCGGACCCCTTGCCAATAGCCGATCACCATCACATTAAAGTACAGTCAGTGTCATCATCACATCCATCCCGAAAGTCTTACTGACTCATCGGACCTCGTCGGCATCTTCCTTCTCCTGTCATCATCGCATTAATCACAAAAGTAACTCATACCACCCATAGTCGACACCTGTAAAGTGTCAGCTGAATAAACTGACTACTTAAACTCGGCCGAAGTTACACAGTTGCCCTCCTGGATCTGCTATAAATAGGTGCACTGCGTACTACACGGAAATACGCAAGCTTTTGTAATATAACACACAGCAATCATATTTTTCTCCTCCACTTAAGATTAATACTAACTTGACCATCGCAGGAACCCCTAGAGAACCCAACTCCGACCCTCTTACCTATTGTTTGTGTGCAGAATTGAATGCTCTGCTCAATAATCAACCATCAAAAAAGACCGAGAAACCCTTAAACTCTCCATAATCGACACTAAATTTCCATGTTTTATATCTGACATCAACAGGTAGAAAAAATTACACTGAAAGATATTTTGCGATGTAAAATAAATGTAGTTCAGGCTTTTTTTTTGAAAAGAGTGAAAGTTGAGGGGGTTATCTAAGAAAACCCAAACATGAAGTGGTTTTTTTAATGTACATTTTTAAATTGGATTGGGTTTAGTGGGAAAATGAAAATTTGGATGGGGATCTACAAATGGGTACTTGATCCTCTTTGACCAAAGTGGCATCAAGTGGTATCATGTGACACCACTTTAGTCAAGATGAATTCACATTACACGATGACGTTGTGTTGCAGAGAGATCTTTAAATATTTCAGTATGCCACATAGAGACCATGTTTCTCTTATAGGTGCTAAAAATAATATATATCCAGATATAAAACAGATAATTTACCCGATCTAAGTGCTACAAAAAGTATAATTAATAGAGGTAAGGAGCGGATAACCCGCTTCAGTGAGGAGGGAAATGCATTTAACCCTAAGAAATTGGAAATGTTTTGTGACTTTTGTCATTAACGAGTCGATTAAAACTGTTACATATGTTTTCCCTTCTGCTATTCAAGCAAGCAAACAGCTTTACCTTGATCTCTCAAACTCATGTCAGTGAATTGAGTGGTCCTCTTAATCTTCCAACATAGAAAATAGAGCGAAGATAATCAATATGAAACTATGATATTAGTTTTGCGCTTTTTTACGCTCCACCAACTGTGGATATTAAAAGTGGGGAAGAAAGAGAATGAACTGTCCAGGCAGCTAAAAGCTCAGAGGTGAATGATTCTTCTTCCCTCAAATCATTGTTCCCCTGGAAACCTACTGGAGCTAATCCTAATTAAAATATCTTTAACCATGATTAGTTTTAGAAAGGTATTTGATGGTGGTAATTACTGCATTATCTACATGCAGCACCTAATTGATCCGTGGAATCATCTTTGTAGGATTATTACAGTCTGGCACTGCCTAGATCAACACTAATTAATTACTCTCGAATATATTAACACTGATTACAGCTCCCACGATATTTATCAATCGTCACAAAATACAGTCAGGTTGGATCAAACACATACAATGCTCAAATCTAGCTTCTCCACTTGTGTGTCGCTAATATCTCACTCATCTAAATCCTAATAGTACACGTCATTAAGGTATCCAAAATATACAATTTAATGAGACGAAAATATAAATATATAGTGTTAACTGTTGTTTTTTGGAATTTGACTTACATGGAGAATACTTAACACCGAGATCCAAAATTATTTCTTGTATCTGAAAGAGAGAAATGGAGACAACATGTAAGTGCAATTATGGTTTGAGTTTCTTGACTGTTATGAGAAGAGAAGAGAGGGGATATCAGCAAATAGGATCGGCATACCTTTCATGGGAGTGATCATCTATATTCATATCTCAGTCTAGGTAACATATTTGCGTATAAACCCTCATATAAAATTACATATACATTATTCCCCCCCCCCCTTCCCCAAATATGTTTGGGGGGGACACACTGACAAATTGGACTTCAAAAATAGAAATCGTTGAGCTAACAACCCCTTAGTAAAGATATCTATAAGTTGAAGATATGTCAAAACATATCAAACAACCAAATCACCATGAGTAACTCTCTTTCGAACAAAATGATAGTCAACCTTGATGTGTTTGCTACGATCATGAAGAACGGGATTGGCTATGATGTAAGTAGCACTAACATTGTCACACAATAGAGTCACTAGGTGTTGAAGGACAATATCGCGCTCATCTAAGATATGCTAAATCCACATAGTCTCAGCCACCGTGTATGCAATAGCTCGATATTTTGCCTCCATAGATGATTTTGGCACAACAAGTTGCTTTTTAGAGTGCCAAGAAATGAGATTAGGACCGAAGAATATAGCATATCCAACTGTAGATTAGGAGCTATCAGGACAACCTGCCCAATCCGCATCAGAATAAGCAACAACCAGAGTTTGCCCTGCTGCGTGGCCAAGTGACAAACAATGATCAAGTGTTCCCTGCAAGTACCTATAAATTCTCTTGATAGCAAGTAGATGAGTAGTCCGAGGAGCACGCATAAATTGAGATACTATATGAACAACAAATGTAATATATGGCCTTGCAATTGTAAGATACTTTAAAGCACCTACCATATTCCTATATCAGAGGAACGTGCTAATTACTCACCATTAGTTAGGGACAAAGTAGTCTTAGCTACAATCAGCTATGCATTAGTTGAAGAGTATGATAGTGATATTTATGTAAGAGATCCTAAACATATTTATGTTGAGACAAGAAGGAAGCATCTGGTGTACGAGTAACTTGAATACCTAGAAAGTAATGAATGTCACTAAGGTCCTTCATAGCAAATTGATGAGACAATAAATGAATAAAATGATGAATAAAAGTAGGTGAATTTCCTGTAAGAATAATGTCATCTACATATAAAAGAAGAATAATAATATTAGGACCTCATCAATTTAGAAATATAGATGTATCAGTTTTGTTGCGTTAGAAGCCAAAAGATAGGATAAAACTGCTAAATGGTTGAAACTAAGCATGATGTGCCTATTTTAGGCCACAAATAGCTTTGTTAAGTTTACAAACATGATGTGGAAATCGAGGATAAACAAAACCCGGAGGCTGTTTCATGTACACTTCTTCAGTGAGAAGGCCATGCAAGAAAGCATTCTTAACATCAAGTCGTCGAATGACCCAGCCAAAGGAGATAACCAAAGAAAGAACAAGGCGAACATTAGTCGATTTAACAATAGGACTAAAAGTCTCATGAAAATCAATTCTGGCTTATTAATGAAAACCTTGAGCAACTAGACGAGCTTTATACCGCTCAATAGAACCATCTAAATTGTATTTTATCTTGTAAATATATTTAGAACCAACCAAATTTTTACGCTCATCAAATCGAACCAATTTTCACGTGTTATTATTAATGAGGGTATTAAATTCTTCTATCATTGCTTTTTGCCATTTATGATCTTCGGAAGCTTGGGTGAAACTCGTCAGTTCAGCTTCAATGAGAGCGGTGTTTAAGGACGAGATATTTTTTGATTTGAAAATGCCGAGTTAAACCTAGTTTGTACGAGATGAAGATTGGCATCAACAGGCTGAGATAAAACACCCAAAGAAGGAACCCTAAGAGATGTATATGCTGCCGAATTGGCAGTGGAGTGGGTGTGATGTTGATTTTGTGTTAGAATAGCCAAAGAAATGATGTCCTTAGTAGATCGCAGCTGACTAGTCGCTGTCTCAGCCAATACGATGGCTTTGAGCACTTGGCACTTGGCGCTACTCGCTAAGAGATCGGTGCTGGGTGCTCAACACTGGGCGTGGGGCGCTAGCCGAGATAGCCACGACCGATAGATCAGGGTCAGTGGTTGCCATTACCGACTGGGTGATTGATGGGATTCTAGACCACATGGACTGACTTAACAGAGGACATTGAAGTAGGAGATGCTGGCATAGTTATAGGAAGAGTCTGAATAAAACAAGATGACGAGCCACCAGGTGATAAAGAAGGGGAAGGAGATGTCGAGAAGTTCGATAGATGATGACTTGTGGGAGTGAGAGAGGAATTCATGATAAAAAGAAGGGGAGAAGAATCATGTGACTTGTTAACAACAATATTTGAATAGGGGAAGATGTTTTCATGAAATTGAACATGTCTACTTACATACACACGACCCATCATTGGATCAAAACATCGATATCCCTTGTAATGAGGAGCATAGCCTAAGAAAATATATCATTTTGATTGTGGTTGAAGTTTGTTGTGTATTTGAGCTAAAAGGTTAGGAAAACATTCGCATTCAAAAAAGCATGGAGAAAATCATATTCAAGCTTATTTTTTTAAAAGTTTTTCATATGGAGAGGTACCATCTAAAGTTGATGTAGGTAATCTATTAATCACAAAAACAACCGTATACATAACAACAACCAAAAATTGAGATGACATATTAACATCAATAAAAAAAAGCTCATGCCATGTCAATAATGTGTCAATGTTTCCTCTCAGCCACACAATTTTGTTGTGGTGTCTCGAGACATAATTTGCGAAAAGATACACCATTATCTAGAAAATATTGTTTGAAAACTTTATAATCAAATTCTTTTCCACCATTACTCTGAAAATTTTGAATTTTGTGATTAAACATGTTCTTAACCAATTTGTGAAAGTTATAAAAATGATTAAAAACCTCAGATTCATTTTTCATAGGATATATCCAAGTGAAATGTGAACAATCATTAACAAAGCAAACATCGTATCTGAAACCCAAATTAGATATAACCAGCAATTGCCAAACATCAAATGTATTAAAAATAAAGGCATGTTCTAGCAATGCTCAACATTAGAAAAGGGTAATCGATGCGATTTTCCAAGTTTATAAAAACACATTTATTCTCAAATTTAATAGCCGTCATAATGGCTTTATTTGACCTAACCTATCAAAGACATTGTAGGCATTAAAAATAGCTATAAGTGCCCAAACGTGACTCGTGACGATGGATTGCTGATCGACGATCCATCCGACGATGCGACAATGAACTCTGACAACGCAATCATGCCGCAAATGCATAAAAGCGAGTCGATGAATGCATGATGTGGATCGGCGAGGCGTGCAAGTCAGTGAAGCGACGAATCGTAGAATAAATCCAACGGCAAAGCTTCATATCAGCGAGTTTTGACGAGACGGAATCAACCAGACTCAAACATCAATGGAACTAAATCAATTGAGCTCCAAAATCGATGAGACAGTCAACTGGGCTTGGGAATTGAGGCGACCGGATGAACCAGACTCAAGAAATCGCTGGAAGAGAGATATGAGGAAGGCCAAAGCCAAGACGACTCAGCCAAGGCCGACGCAACTCGACCTTGGTCGAGGCAGCTCAGCCAAGGCTGAGACACCTCGGCCTTGAACGAGACTGTCTCGGCCACGGCTGAGCCACAAGGCTCAACCGACACCCCCCTCTCCTATAAATAGAGAGGGAGGACTCATTTGCACGGGCTGGAATTTTTTGTCAAGGCTAGCAATTTTCTTCAGATCTGGGACTTTTTGCACAGAGCAAGACTTTTTTGGCATAGATCTGACCTTTTGCAAAGGTGAAAATTCAATTCTAGATCTCGTGTGCATGAAGAACTCATCTCAACTCAGATCTACGCAGCAAGGAGAAGAATTGGAGGAGATCCAGATCAGATCTACGTCGATTCCCTCTAGATCTAAGCTTAATCTTGATCCTGAGAAGAGCTGTGACATTGCTTGGTCGATTTCACTTCCTTCAGGTGATCTATTTCCTTCGTGAAATAGTCCCTTCAACTCTGTAGATCTTGACTTGGATCTGATCACACAGTGGTCCATGGACAGAACAGAATCCCTGGCATAGGCCAAGAACCCACGCAAGCAAAGATCTGACGAATAGATCCCGCGTTTGTTCAAACCACGGTGAAAAGTTGTAATCTTTTTGATCTTTCATTATAAGCCTTATAAAAAGACAATCTTTTTATTTGAATCTCGTTGTAAACCATCAAAGTTTGTAACAGATTTATCAATAGAAATCAGAACAACTTTCCCCGCGAACAAGATGGTGACCACAGTAGGAGCCAACGGTCTCAGATCTGAGATCGTCATGTCGCAACCGTGGATCCAGATCCTGGTCGTGGAAGAGGTTGAATGCAAGTTCGACCAGCAGAAGTTCGAAGAGTATCATTCCTCCTCATCCAAATCTGCCTCTCCCCGCAAGTCCAGAAGGATCTCCGCTACAAGGAAGATCTGTTGGGCCTCAGATGTTGAGTCCCATGAAGAAGATTCCAGCCATGCTGCTGCCAAAGTTGTAGGTAGCGGCAAATCCCCCTCGGCACCTGTGGCCTCCGCGCCGGAGATGACCGCCGATGGCGTGCCCGCACTCTCAAAGAGAGCCCGGCGGTGACGGCGCCAAAGTATGGAGTGCCGATTCACCAAGACTATGCAATCAACGGATAGGATCTGCTACGCGACGGATCTAAGATCCAGGTTGAATCAGAGGCTTCAGCTTCAGACGGTTAGCATCCCCACCAAACTGTTAACAAATGAATGGGCCTGAGTTAGGGGGAACTGTTCAACACTGGAGGAGAGCATCCGAAAGCGCCGCGCACTCCTTGCGCATGCACGGGCTTTAGTGCAAGAAGCCCGCAAATTGAAGAAGGAAAAGGTGGTCACAAAGCCACCAAAATCTGCCAAGTTTGGAGGCCAAAATCTGGCACCTCGACTCCAGTTGCCCTGGTACCGAGGCCAAACTCTGCAGGCACCCGAACTCCAGTCTTCCCGGCGCCGAGGCCAAAGTCTGCGGGCGCCCCAACTCAAGTTCCCCCGGCGCCGAGGCCACCTCCGGCATCCACATCCCAACCCCGTCTAAGCTAGTTCCTGCTTCAACTAGCAAGCCAACAATCACGGAGCACCTCAGCCCGTTGCAAGATGATCGAGGTGAAATTCTGATGAAAAAAATGCCTGGGTCCACTAAGGAAATCACAGGTCACTCCTAATGCAGGAGGTAGAACCAACCTCAACAAGGACAGGAAGACCCCTGCAGCTTTACACACCGGACTGAGAATCGAAGTCTAAGAGTCCTTCGAGATTTCACACCCCCACAGGCAAACGTCGAGACGAGTCACTTTTGGCAGCTTTGATAAAGCAGTCCATCCTCAGAAGGAGATGTTTTTGTCCGATGACGACGACGTTATACCTGAGAAGTTGTGCCAATACACGATGGGTTGCTCTGGCATTCATGTCGATGAGTTGTACTATCGTATTGGGGATACAAGCAGAACCTGAAAGAGGAGTTCTCTTGAGAAGCCTGCGCATTACCTTTGTTCTAAGTTGATCAAGGCAGTGCCATCGGAGTGCAACTCAACAAAGCAACTCCAGAGAGGGTGTCAGTCTTCGACAGACTTGGTGCCGAAATGTTGAAGCCGAGATCAAGACGCTTCCGCAGGAAAAGATCAGTGTCTCAAGGTGATGAATTGCGGAGAGCCACCAACAACATGACAGGCAGAGGGACGTCGACTCGAGCTGGTCCCCGACCATTCGACTGAATAACTCGTCTGCAGACCGAAACTATTCAGCAGTCTAATTATGACAAGATCCTAAAGGTGTTGCCGTCAAATGATGAAATGTCAGATGCCGGCTCCGCACTGGCTTCTGATAACACAGTTTCTAGTGAGGGACAACCCCATGAAGCGCTTATGATCAGTGCTAAACAGGTGGCCAAAATGCTCGAAGAAGCGATGGCCAAGCAGGAAGAGAACTTTAAACTCGAGATGGAGATGGCCATGCAGCAAATGAGAGAATTGTATGACCAACAAATTCAAGCACTAACAAACCGCAGGGTGAATCCAGTCATCGCAACAACGTCAATCAAGTTGACAGCGACACAGACGGGGAGGAAGACCGTGGCACCAGACATCCCCCTGACAAATGAAATGCTAGGGGTAGTCACAAGAACGCCAGTGGCAACGTCGTCGCCCCCGAAAATGAGAAGATAAAGGACCTCGAGAGTAAGATTAACACTTTGATCTCTGCTCAAGAGGTGAAGAAAACTCGAATACCGTATCCATACCCAAGGGAGTGGGAGTCGATCCCATATCCGTCGAAGTTCAGTTAGATTAACTTCACACCGTTTGACGGAAAGGGGTCCCCCACCCAGCACTTGATTTACTTCAAATCCCACTTTCAGGTTATTTCTAAAAATGAGCCATTGATGGTTCAGTCATTCGTTGGCACCCTTCCAGGAGCTGCCTTCGATTGGTACCGCCGTCTCAAACTAGGGAGTGTCACCAACTGGAATGACATGGAGTCCATGTTCCTTGCGAACTTCTTCGATGACTACACTGAGATATCTATCGAGATGTTATTGGATGAGAAGCAAAAGGACGGGGAAACAGTTGATACCTTCGTCAAACAGTTCTAGAATAAGGTAATGAATTTCTGATACCCGATAACTGAGAAGTTCATCCTCCAAACGTGCCACAACAATCTCTCATTTGATGTTCTGGAAGCAGTGGGAACAGCGTCCTCCAATACTTGGAAGGATCTGAAGGTGCGTGGGGAGCAAGCCGAATGGTTCCTCAAGAGGAAGAAGGTAGAAAGAGGCCAGCTGGCGGTAGAAGCTCATAAATGAAATTTCATCCAACGCAGCAAAGGCAAAGAGCAGGCAAGAACAGCAGTCACGAACCAGAGGTTCCAGCTGCAACCTCAGCAACAACCATAACAGTGGGCGCCGCAACAATCGCAGCCCCAATGGCAGTAGAGGCCACAGCAACAAAAGCCCCCCAGCTCTAGATTCCCCAAAATATACTCCTTCAAGGATGATGAGGTTCCTAGGATCTTCAAATACCTCTTGGAGAACAATAACAGCCAATTGCCACCAATAGTGAATCGAGAGGAGGCCAGCAAGGTCACGGATCCAAAGTACTGCGCGTACCATAGGGCGGTGCACCACCCAACGAAGGCGTGCTACCATCCCAAGGATAAAATCCAAGCCTTGATTGATGTGGGAGTCATTACTCCAAAGTCATCTAAAGAGAAGAAAGTGGGGGCCAACGCAGTGCCTATCAACTTTAGATCGGTACCGCTAACGTGGTTTCAACCGAAGCCCGTCATCAAAATAGGGGTGAAGATAGTGAACGATGATCCTCACGGACAGCGTGAAAAGGGTCCTGTACCACACACTACCTCGAATGGCAAGATTCTCTTCGTCCACCCTGACCTGCTGGAAGATGATCAATGGGCGCCTTCTTCATCTGGGAAGAAATCAAAGGGGAAGGGGAAATTATGCCATGCTACTTCAGCAATCTTGAAGGAGGATGATGAACTAATGGTGACGTTCCTACTCTCTAAAGAACAATGTGAAATCTTTACCACCAGGAGCGGGCACGAGTACAGACCCCGAAATTCCTGACCCAAATGCTAAGATATTGACAGAGCTAGGAGTGGTAATAACTCCCCTTACCTGTGCTGAAAAGGCACAGCAGCAGGGTGCTGCCAAGGAGGACGCGGCCAAATCAAAGGAGAAGCAACCTCAGGAGGTTCAGCTCCCGAAGCAGTCTCAATTCAATCACCTAATTGGAAGTGACAAACCGAGAAGCTCAAACTCCCCATATCGCTTCAACGTCATGGCCCAACCGGCTAACATCCTAATAAGGATAACACGTTATAAGCTGCTGCGGTTGTCCAAAGAGACTCGGAAAGCCTTATAAGAGGCCCTGGCTAACTCTGAGGTCTTCCTCACTCAGATCAAGCTAGCTCCTGAAGAGTCAGAATCGTCAGTGGCCAAACAGTGCAATCTCGCAGCCGAGCACCTCCCTCGAATCACCTTCACCAAGGAGGACATGCAGACGAAGAACTCAAAGCATGACAGGCCGCTTTATTTTACCGGGTATATTAGCTCCAGTGAAGTCAACCAGATCCAAGTCAATCCGGGTGTCACTTTGAGCATCATGTCCTTGCACCTCATTTACAGCCTCGAGATGCCTGCCAGTAAGCTAGCATCAACAGGCACCGTGATCTACGGATTTAACACTAGTGGGTCTCGGCCGCTTGGTAAAATCTGAGTTAAGTGCCAAATGGGAGATTTGAAGTCTGATGTCACATGCTATGTGATTGACGCAGAGACTTCCTATAACTTATTGTTGGGTAGGCCATGGATCCATAATAATGTTATAGTTCCCTCTTCGCTTCATCAGTGTCTGAAGTATGTAGACATAAATAATGAAGTCAAGACAGTGGTCGCGAATACGCAACCATTTAAGGGATTGGAGAACTACTTCACTGACTCCCTCCTTTATAGTAGCAAGTCTGATACTGAATCATCAGCCCAAGGCACAGATAGTGGTGAAGAAGCCGACACCGAAGCTGGGCTTGATTACGATGGTAGTTCTGTTATAAATGACATTGTATCCGTTGTAATCAATCTTGACGATGACGAATCGTCGGATGATAGTTGTAATTGGCAACTTCCCGAAAAAGCAATAAATGATGATTTAGAGCACTCGTTGTCTCTTGCTCATGTGATGACAAAATTATACGATGGCCCCGAGTTGCACTTACGGACTCGATCGTCTTGTATAACACAAAAGCTCTTCCAAGACTCTTTAGCGAAAACACTTGTCATCCCGGGTAGGACAAGTGATCAAAAAGACTTGGTCTATGGTAAAGGAGATGTGATTCCAACACGGACCACTTCTTAAGGGAAGACGTTAATGACAACGAGCCTAATCCCTATCTATTCAGATACAGTCCGGAGGCGCAGAACCTCATAAAAAATAGGGTACGACTTTGCGCAAAGGGAGGGTCTCTGTTTCGGACAAGGTCATCAAGTCCCACCCAAAGCTGTACATATCCCCAAAGGAAAACATGATAATTACTATGCATTCAGAAGAGGATTAGGATATGTACCCTCCTCAGAAGATGAATGCTCTTGGTTGATTGATAACCAATTACCCGATGCAGAAGATGGATATTCATCTGACTCATCTGCTTAGGATTCTGACATCAGTCTTGGTGAGATCTTTAAGGGTCTGATGTCGAATATGACCACAGTTGACCCCACCCCTATAGAGGACGACGAGGAGATGCCAACATGGGAAGACCAGTGAATTCATCACCTTAATATGCAGTATGGGGACCGGTTCGAGCAAAGAGAACCCCCAACCGAAGACATAGTCGTTCAAGTCAATATGGGCGACGAAGCTAATTCAAAGCCTATATTCATGAGCGGTAGTCTTCCCCCAGACAAAAAAGAAGAATTGATTGCCCTTGTTAAGGAATATATCGATATTTTCGCTTGGAGCTACGAGGACATGCAAGGACTCGACCCAATGTGGCGACGCATCGTCTCAACATCAAAGTGGATGTCAAACCCGTCAAGCCACAGCAAAGACGGATTCGTCCGCAGATTATGGAGGTAATCGTTGCGGAAGTAAAGAAGCTTATAGAGTTGGGATTCATTAAGGAAATACAGCACCCGGAGTGGGTGGCAAACATCATCCCGGTCTTGAAGAAGAATGGGACGATCAGAATCTGTGTCGACTATAGAGATCTAAACACCGCATGCCCGAAGGATGACTTCCCCCTTCCAATCACCAATGTCATCATCGACAATACGTGTGGGTTCAAGAGAATATCCTTCATGGACGGCTTTTTGGGTTATAATCAGATCAAGATGCACCTGGACGATGTAAAACACACAGCGTTCAGGACTCCTCTGAGCATCTTCTGCTATACAGTCATGCCGTTCGGTCTGAAAAACATGGGTGCCACGTACCAGCGAGCAATGACAAAGATTTTCTAGGAACAACTCTGGAAAATGGTCGAATGCTATATTGATGACTTGGTCGTGAAGAGCCACGACAAAAATGACCACATTAAAGACCTGAGGACAGTGTTCGACCTCATGCGAACTCATCAGCTAAAGATGAACACTGCCAAGTCTTTCCTTAGAATGTCCAGTGGCAAATTCTCTGGATTCGTTGTCACTAATAAGGGCATGCACGTTGACCCTGATAAAGTGAAGGCGATACAAGAGCTACAACCTCTAAGAAATCTAAGAGAACTCAGAGGGCTACAGGGGCGATTGGCTTATATCCGGCGATTCATATCGAACTTTCTGAAAAAAATGCCAGCCATTCTCCAAACTAGCCAAGAAAGGCGTATCATTTGTTTAAGACAATGCTTGTCAGAAGGCATTTGAGGATATCAAAGTGTATCTAGCAAATTCTCCTGTTCTTGTTGCACCGCAGTCAGGTAAACTGATCTTGATTTACACCAAGGCGACGAACCATTCGTTAAGCGCTTTACTTGCGCAAGACGATGACAACAGTCAGGAACAGGCAGTGTATTACTTGAGCTGGACTTTAGTGGGTGCTGAATCCCGCTATTCGCTGATCGAAAAGCAGTGCCTTGCGCTGGTGTTCACGATTCAGAAGATGCGGTACTACTTAGTCAGATGGACAATTTATGTTATCTCCAACATAAATCTAGTCTGGATATTCATGATGCAACCAGCCTCCATGAGTTGGTGTTTGGAAAAATGGGCTTTGCTCCTGTCTCAATACAACTTGTACTTCAAGCAACAAAAGTCAGTCAAGAGATAGGCAATTTGCAATCTCCTGGCAACTAACCTAACGGTAGATGTAGCTGAATTATATGATGACTTGTCAGATGAAGCTCACGAAGTCAACTCTACATCGCATCAACAAATATGGCGATTGTATTTTGACAGAGCCTCTCGAGTAACCAATGTGGCAAGCACCCTTGGATGTTCTAAGATTTCCGCCGGAGTTAGAGTTGTCATAGTTTCCCCGGAGAAGCATGTCTTGCCTCGGGCATACTCGCTAACCAAGCCCTGCTCCAATAATGTGGCAGAATACAACGTGTTAATTATTGGACTCAGTTTTGCCAAGTAGCTAGGGGTCGAATATCTCGAAGCATTTAGAGATTCCTAGCTCATAGTCAAGCAGATCTGTGGGGACTATGAAGTTAGGAATCTAGATCTAATTCTATATTACTGGGCGACCGTTGAGATGGCAGACTCGTTTGAAGAATTTTTCATCGAGTATATTCCACGCCTCCAAATCGCTTACGTGGATGCATTAGCGGCGTTAGCAGTATCATTAGCATAGCTTCCTGAGACTGAACAGCTAATCACGGTGAGAACTCATCAATTGTTTGTGCCGATATATGATGAGAAAGAGCAAGACAAGGGTGTGGTTATCAAAGAGGTATACACAACCCAAGCTAAATTGGAACCCCGAGATCGGCATTTTCCCATAATCGACTACGTCCTACATGGTATTTTGCCAGAGGACACGAAGGGGAGGAAATCCATCCGATGAAGAGCACCAAGGTTCTTCTATGATGCGGAGACTCAGATGTTATATCGTCGCGGGTATGATAGCTTGCTGCTCCGGTGCCTTTCAAACAAAGAAGTGGAAGAAGTCCTTAGAGAAGCACATGGAGGAGAATGTGGCGCACACTAGCCTGGTTCCAAACTTTATGATCGTATCAGGAGAATGAGATACTTCTGGCCAACGATGATCAACGACGTAATCGAGTACGCTCAAAAGTGCCACGCGTGTTAAATTCACGCTAACTACATGCATCAACCTCCAGAGCGATTGCATCCTTCAGCTACATCCTGGCTAGTTGAGACATGGGGAATGGACATTGTAGGTCCTATTTTTTCTCCGTCGGTTAAAGGTGATCTGTTCATTTTCGCAATTACCGACTACTTCTCCAAATGGGCTGAAGTGATCCTGCTTAAAGGAGTGAAGACGAACAATGTCATCAGGTTTATCAAGCATCACATCATTTACCGACACGGTGTGCCTGTAGGCAATAAAAATTGCCTTAATCCTCGTACGACAACTTGGGACAAGCAAAAGAGCCTAAGGGTCCATCTGAG
>JBAKGM010034064.1:1646-19754 GCA_037177215.1 Asparagus racemosus
TCGACGAGTTGGGGGGACTCCAGTGGGGGTAAAAAGTGAGTCAAAAAGGAAAAAAAAAAAAAAAAAAAAAAAAAAGAAAGAAAAAAGAAAAGAACTAAGAAAGAGTTTAATCCTGTACCACAATTTTGAGACTAAAGTTCATCTTTCTCTGATGAGTCATCTTCACTTGTTCCTTTCGCTTCTACTTCACTTTCCTCTCCTTCATCCTCTTCTTCAACCACTGCACTAGGACTAATGTTGAGGCTCGACTTCACGGAATCATAGATGCTATAAGCAAAGTCTTTAGTTTTATCGAGCAAGAAACCACTCTCCATGAGTGCTGTTTGATATATCAGCCGTGCAGCCTGTTTCACGCTCTCATCCTACATACATGCTCAAGTTTAGACTTACTATTCAAGCACTAGAATTTCAAGATGGGATACAAAATTTATGGGAAAAAAGCAAAGAATAGCACGACTGTGTAGTTACTTTATGTTCTATTTTATTAGCACATATGTCATCTACCGTTTCACAGAGCTTTATTTCCCAATTAGTTTTTTTGAACTCATATGGTAAGACATGATGGTCATAGTTAAACATTTGCCACCAGCAATCCCGAAAGATTCCCATGTGAGTTTACAAACTAACAGGAGAATAATGCCATCAACATATACGCTAAAAAAATAGAGGGTTAATTATGGATAGACCTCCTGTAGTTCTATTATTGCAGATAGAACCCCCTTTTGTAAAAATTTTTAACTCTTTTACCCTTGAGAGGCCTCTCCGTCAGACAACAATTTTCTCTTTCTCTGAAGGTAAAAGAGTCAAGAAATTTCACTCAGGGTTTCTATCTGCAACAATAGAACTACAAGGAGTCTACATGCAACAATAGAATTACAGGGTTCTATCTGCAATAAGGTGACGGACAGTACAGGAGCGCAATTAACCCAAAATAGAACATGAGTGATAAATAGCTAAACTCCCATGTAGAAGAGGTGCATCTGCAAATAATGCTGAAATAAACTGCACCTTTGGATCTGTAGCAACTCGCTCCCGGAGTTCCTTAATAATAGGATGCCTCGGGTTGATCTCAAGGACTCTTTTTCCTCGCATATATGATTGTTTGCTGGCATCAGAAAGGGTTTGGGCTTGCATTATCTTTTCCATATTCGCACTCCAACCATATTTTGATGTTACAACAACACATGGGGTGTCCGCCAATCGATTGCTGAGCTTTACTGAATCGACATTCTCAGTAGAGAGCGCATTTTTCCACCAATCAGTTAGCTCCTTAAAAGATTCCTTAAGGTCTTTAAGCTTTGAATCTTTCCCTAATTTAAGTCCCTCCTTCGACACATTCTGGAACTTTCTGTCTTCGTAATCCATAAGATATTGCATCAAGTACTCATCAACTGGATCTGTGAAGAAAATAACCTGGAAAAGTGAAGGAGTGAATTTGACAGAAGTCTTGTAAAAGCTCCAGTTTACAAAGTCCGAGTATGTACATGCATGATGTAGAAGATAGAACACAAGAAAGATCCCCGTGAATGTCCAAAAATAACCGCAAGTTTCTACGTCTTGGTTCTAAATTAATGGGCAAGGAAACTTCGGGGAAGAAAATAATTGCCCGTTTGACAGGGGAAAAAACTTTACAGTTTATACAGCTTAAGGTCATTCAACCGAGGAGTAAATCTTCCAAAATTGTGATATAGACGAAGGAGTGAATAGGTTGCGGCTGACCTTGGACATAAGGAAGAACTTACGGAATCTCTCATGGCAGGAGGATAAAACTAATCAGCGTTTTCACCTTAGTGAAGATGTAGCTATTTGTATATCATAATCTGTACCTCAAGTTTGAGTTCTGATTATTTTACTACTAGACATAAAGGCAATGGTTCCTTAAAAAATTATAAGTCAGAATCATTTGAGATGCATTAGAATTTCAAAATGTTGAAAAAGGTTATCAACTGTTAAGGCACTAAGCATCCCAAGCATTAATCAGTGTCCTCTGTTTTTCTACCCATAAGATCTGTTTTATCCCAGTAGAATGTACAATTGTGATTGAGCTGTAGATGCATGTATCATCCTTATAGTCCATTCTTAGCCGACAACTCAATCATTTAATTTTGGGTAAAGTGGTTTCTAATAGGCTAGCGTATTTATCTTCAGGAAGTTATAGATTAAAACCTTAGCACATTCAGGGTCAAATACTGCCAAGTTAGATCAGTATAAAGTGGTAGACTGCGATCCAACTTCTTTAAAATAAAGTGCTTTTTGACACTTTAAAGTCCTGTATTACTACACAAGAACTCCTAACTTGCCACGACCGTTAATTTTATTTTGTACCACTCTCTTGTTGGAGTGCCCCTTTCATGAGCCACGAATTTGGGCTTTTGTAAGGTATTTGTTTAATCCACATTAAATGTGGGACTACCAGGATTTGAACCTGGGTAGTTTTCGTACCATCTTGAAGTTGAGGGATATATTTTATATTTTAGCAATCTAAGGCTAATGCGTACTTGTAAATTGAGCGAACTCTTTTTGAAAGGTAGCCTAATATCAGTTTTGCAACAAAATATTCCTAGTCTAGACAGGTAACCGCAAAACAACAATCGATTGACAACCCCCAAATGAATCAGAATTTAGAAGAAAATGAAACGAAAATCTTCCGTTTTTAAATAACATTTAAGACATTGAGTAGCTAATATCTTATATGCCCCAACTATCATACAAGTAATAAACTAGGAAGGATTTTGCATAAGAGCATCACTTACCTCATAGTTCTTTTTTGTGAGTCTCTCAAGGAATGGAGACTTCTCCAGTTGTTCTTTACTAGTGCCTGTTATGTAGAATATATCCTTCTGACCTGGTTTCATTCTTGAAATGTATTGGTCCAAAGATACAAGTTTACCCTCTGACTTGGTGCTGGTTAGAATGATGAATAACATAAGTTACTATACCCCAAAGCTATCAGTTAAAAACGCTTGATAGAAGACTAAAAGAATAATGTAAGCGCCAAGCAAAGTCTTCACCTTTCAAATCTAAGAAGCTTTGCAAGACGATTTCTATTTTGTGTGTCCTCAATTATACCAAGCTTAATGGATTTATTAAACTCTTTCCAAAACTTAGCATATTGGCCCTTCTTCACATCATTTTCTCCTTCTTTTTCCACATCTATTGCATGCCCATTTACAACAGAGTCAATAGTTACTAACTATGAAGAAAACTTCAGCAAGAGAATATTGAAACTAGGACAACAACAACTATAGTCATACCGGTGCTATCTTTCTCCCATTTCTCATCAGGATCCTCATCTGCAATTCGGCGAATCATATCAAGAGCCTTCCGGATCAATTTCTTCTTGATTGTCTTCAGACTGTTATGTTGTTGAAGCATCTCTCGGGATACATTAAGTGGTAGTGTATCAGAGTCGACAAGCCCCTATTAAGAAGATCATATATTTAGAAAGCGAGAATATTACCATTGAACTCTTGTTAAGATTAATGACTAGAATCCTACCCTTAAGAAGCTAAGATACTTTGGAAGAAGTTCATCAAATTCATCTGAGATAAACACTCGCCTAACATACAACTTCAAGTTGGCTTTGTTGTTGTAATAGCTCTCATATAGGTCCTGAGGAACCTTAGGTGGCACGAAGAGCACAGCCTTGAACTCAACATCACCTTCAGCAGTGAAATGACTCCAAGCTAAAGGCTTATCATCACCAAAATCCTGCAGCAACAATAGCATTAACAAAAGAAACGAGCATGTGAAAAATATTCGTGTTCTATTTCCATAGACAACAATCACTATAAATTTAATGCTCGTATTATGTTTTTTTTATCAGCAGGGGTGCTAATAGTATTTACCTTCGCAACAGAGTGGTAGAATTTTATATATTCTTCTTCTGTAACATCTTTAGGATTTCGGAGCCAGATGGCCTTCACCTCATTCAGAATCTCCCACTCATAAATTGTTTCCTTCACTGTCTGCTTAAGGGGCTTTTTTATCGCATTTTCCTCTTCAGTTTCTTCATTGGTTTCAGCTGTATCAAGCAATAAATAAACATAAATAAGGAAATGATGAGGGTAAGGTATGAGAAAGAACATGTGAATAAACTCTTGCGATGTGAAACAACAGGTCAATATAAGAATGGTTTATAAAGGCATACACGAGTCTTCTTCATCACTGGACTCATCATCATCAGATGGAGCTTCCATATCCACCTCCTTACTTCCCCAGAGATAGATCGGGAAGTTTATAAATTCTGAATATCGCTTTACCAATTCCTGCCAAAAGGAAAAAGAAAAAATGATTCAAATGTTTAAGATGTAGCACAAGAAATGTAATTACAATTGCTCTCTACATTTATGGCTTAGAGACGCGATTCCGGAAAAACAAATTTCAACTTCTAAATATTATCTATGATCTGCCTTGATCTAGGAAGGAGAATTGGACTATATCTACTTGCATTTAAGTTTTAAACATCATCACCAAAAAGGGTAGATTACCTATATATCCTGCCAGCTAGTCTAAAGGCCTTCAGAAAGGTTTACTCATGTGCCCATATTGTCTCGCGTAACAATATGGCACCAACATATAGAGGGTTGATATGCTATTGACAAAACATCACAAACACTTACCATATCTTTTCTTGACGGCTCTTGCAAATCACAACTTTGATTCATATTCTAATTCATACTCTATAGCTCTCTCTGCTTTGGAAGGAAAAGGCTTGGGTGATGATTATGAGAACCTAACAGACTCAGTCATAAAAGAAGCTTATGGTTAACCTATTTTGTTGTAATTAAAGACAGGCTCAAGTTAAATGATCATATCCAAAAGATTATATTCGTCAACTTCCATGATTATCGATCCCAATTGATGTCCATACAACTCTCAAATTTCCCAAGTGGCAAAAATGCAAACAATTGCTCAAGCAAGAGGTGATGTAGTTCACAAGACCGATGTAGAAAAAAAACCCATTTTGAAACACATTTTAACCCGTTTCAACACCTAACTAAGCCAAAGTGTTGTAAAACTCAGGGAAAAAACCCATGTTGCATTTTAATGCAGAAAATAACACTAAAAATGCGTTTATCCGCGTTACATTAAGCATTATTTAACACTTGCTAAATTGAGTTAAATTGATGGTTAGATTTAAATGCATGATGATATCTCCACCGTCTAAAAGAGTACATGCTAACCGAAATAAGTTCTTAATTGAATCCCCCAACCCCAATTCCAATCGCCAGAAAAACCCTAGCAATCTCCTGACCCCATCTCCAGCTCCTCCCTCATCTCCCTCTCCACCTCCTCCTCTCACTCCTTCAACAAGAAACCTCCCAATCTTTTCTTCCTCTCACACCTTCAACGAAGATGAAGGCTTTCGCCGACGACAAGTCTCTTCTCATCCTCTATCTCCACCAACGACAAGGCTCCTCTCTGGTTTTGCCTCGGCTCCTATATCTCCTTTCACTGACAAAGAAAATTCTAACCCCATCTCTACCTCTAACGCCTCGTAAGCTTTTAAATCCTAACTCCTTTCAACAAAGATGAAGCCTTCTAAATCCTAACTCCCGGAACTCTATTAGTCCTCCTTCATGTTTTAAAATTTTGATGGTTCTAATTATTAAAGTTATTATGAATAGTTTGTATTTATGAAATATCTAAATAATTAATAAATAAAATAACCTACGTTATGTGTTATGTATTTTTACAGTTTTTGCCTTAATCCTTGTTGAGAGTTGTTTTATTGTGAGTTTTGTCCCACATTTGTTAGAGACAAGCCTCTTTGTTTTCCTAACTCTATTAATAACATCTAAGAGAGAGAGATAATTATCTCTCTCTGTTTATCCTGAAATATGGTATCAGAGTCACCCTCTCTCCCCTCTCTAATTTTCTAAACCCTAGCCCTCTACCCCTCTCAAACCCTAGCCGCCGCCCATCACCATCAAACCCTAGCACTCTTCCCTCAGCCCTTAGCCGCCACCACCAACAGACTCCACTTCCAACCACATCGCCACCATCCCTGACCACGACAGCCTCCCCGACATCAGATCCAACCACATCGACCTCGCCAAGCCACCCCATCATCAGATCCAACCTCGCTAAGCCTCCCTGACAATAGATCTGACCTCGCCAATCCACCAGCTACATCAAATCTGACCAACGACCTCCCTCAACCTCTACCATGGACTTCATCATCCACACCCCATTCTCCTTCTCTTAGCCACCACCAGACTTAGCTGTAAAACCCTAAACCAAAAAAAACTATTCTAGATCTGTAAGTTCTAAATCCAAACAGTAAAATAATAATAATAATAATAATAATAAAGAAGATTGAGCTTATTGGAGGATGGTTTGATTGCTTGTTGTTGGCGTGATTGCTTGTTGATGGTTTGATTGGCTGTTGCTAGCATGATTGCTTGTTGGAGGTTGATTCATTTGTTCAGTTTGCTTGACGAGGTTGAGCAGTGTCTAACAATAGATTGATAGTTTTATTTTCTAGGAGATTACTTGTTGGATAATCTTATTTGCTGTGTTGATAGCATCCTCAAACGATTCTACTATTATGGTGGGAGAGAGGGTTGAGACGAAGACCCACACGGAGGTGCTTTCTAGCAAGATCACTAACTAGAAACTGAATGGTCCAATTACCTGCTTTAGAAGCAACTCATTTGAGTCTATATTTCGAGTTGGGGAAGGACCATCATCTTATCGATGATTCCCCCATGCTAGTTACCACGTCCTGAAAATAAGATGACACTGGTCTCCTTCATCAGATTTGGAATAGCATAGAACCACAAGCCCTTCAGCTAGTGATTCACTGTAATACAGTGAAACAACTGTGGAAATTTTTGAGCAATTATACTCAGGTCGTAGGCACGCCAATCGGGCATATGATGTTATTCAGGAGTTATTTCGGAAAAAGGTAGATGAGCAGAGTCAGACTTTCGAGAAGCATTATGACAACTTCAATCACCTCACACAGGAATTAAGGCAGATTTTCCCCATTAAGGGGGATGCTCAGAAAGTGCAGGACCAGTAGGATTAGCTGATGATACTCACCTTTCTTGGTTCACTTCTACAGTCCTATAATTTATGATTGCCACAAGTTATTAGGAGCTCTGCTATTCGCTTCTTAGCAGACATTATTTTTTGAGATCAGCAGTTCCAGCAACATCAGTGAGTAACGCATCTAAATCTATAAATAGGTCTGCTCTTGCCATACAGAGTAGACAATCAACTAGACGAGGAGGCGACCATAGTGAAGGTTGTATTGGTGGGCATGGAGGATGAGGTGATAGTTCACGAGTAGTCACAAGAGATAGTTCCTCTATTCACTATCATTACTACAAGGACCCGGATTATATAAAATTTCATTATCCTCGGTTATAGGGAAACAGCCTCAAAGTGCGCTTGTGGCTACTCAGGAGAGTCTCATAGATGATGAGACCTGCCGCCAGCTTGAGCAATTCTAGCTTTTGCTATTCTAGCAATTTAAGAAGACACAGTCCACTCTTGCTATAGCTATATTTGTCCAGTCAAGTAAACACACTACTTGTCTTACATCCTTAATGCCTCGTACTTAGGTTATAGATTTAGCGGTAACTAATTATATGACTGAGAACCAATGTTACAGAAGGCGCTAGGCAGACTAGGCGTTTGAGCTAGCACCTAACGCCTAGATGTCTAGGTGAACGCTTAGGCGTTTGGCTTTTTTTAAATTATTTAATTATAATAATTGATAAAAATATGTATTAAATTCATATAAATTTACAAAAAAAGATAGCAATCTTAGATCCACAATAAACCATACTAAATAGCCAAAATAATAACTAACAAGGTTATAGAAAGCGTTAGGAGGCCTAAGCGTTAGACCCGACGCCTAGATCCTAAGAGGTTTTCTTTTTTTATTTTCTAATTACAATAATTGATAATAAATATCAATGTTATAGAAAGCTTAGGTGCCGGACTAGTATCTGGATAGATTTCTTTATTCATTTAAGTGGTGGTCAATGAGGTTTTGCTGAAGGTCGGAGGCGGTAGTGGAGGTATTCATATTTAGAGGTTAAAGGAGTTTGGAGGAGGTTGGAGGACGTGAAGACTACAACACAGAAAATCACGAATAAGGCCTAAAGGGTGCAGTCCACGTAAATAGAGAATACTCCCCTAAATACTCCCAAAACCTTGGCAGACAGTCTAGGTACGACCCATCGCTAACTAAGCGGCCTAGGTACCGTCTAGTCCTAGACGTACGCCTAAGGGGACTAGGCGGACACTTTTTAAAACAGTGTTGAGAACCGAGGTGTATTATACTCGTACACACCTGCCACCTTTTTTGTGTAGCAGTACTAGCTGATGGCTACACTACACCTGTAAAAGGTGTTGGATCTACCAATATTAGTACTATTCTACTTTCATATGTGCTATATCTTCCTCATTTTCATTTAATCTCTTATATGTTAGTAGGCTTACTAAAGTATTATACTGCATGGTGATATTTTTTTGTACACATTGTATTTTTCAAGCACTTGGGACGAGAAAGACGATTAGCACATGACGTGAGCGGAACAACTTGTATGAGTTGGACTTTATCCCAGACCAAGTGGCATGTATCAGGTCTACATTAACCTTTGATGCACATTGTCAGTTTGGTCATCCCCCACTTTCGATTCTTAAAACTTTGGTCTCAAATTTGAGTCATGTCGAGTCCTTAGAGTGTGAGTCATGTCAACTCGGAAAAGACTAATGAATGTCTTACCCTAGTCGTGTCAATAAGAGGGTTAGTAGCCATTTGATTTAGTAGATTCAGACGCATGGGGTCCTTATTCTATTCTATCAAAACTCGGTTTCAAATATTTTGTTAGTTTTGTGGATGACTTTTCTCGCATGACTTGAATTTATGAAAAATCATTCTGAAGTGTTCTCTATTTTTAAAGTTTTTTGTACTGAGGTTTAAAATCAATTTCATAATACCATTAAAAATTTAAGAACAGACAACACTAAGGAATATTTTCATAATTTATTCACAAAATATTTGAACAAAATGAAATTTTGCACCAGTCATCTTGTATTTATATACCCTAACCAAATGGAGTGGTTGAGCATAAGAATCGACATTTGCTAGAACCTTGTTATTTCATCATGAAGTTCCAAAATATTTTTGGGGGGATTTTTTAACTGCTTGCTACCTGATAAATAGTTTTAAAATGCTTTTTGGAGGGATGTTGTTTTGACTGCTTGCTACCCTCATTTGTATTAGAAAATAAAACTCCTATTTTCCTTTTATACCCAGATGAAGACGTTTTTCATTTACCTCCTAAAATCTTTGGGCCTCTATGCTTTTATTCATAATCATAGTCCTCAAAGAGCGAAATTAGATTTGAAGCCTTTTAGGGGTATTTTCTGGGATATTCTAGAACTCAAAAAGGATACAAGTGCTATTATCCTTTTTTGGATCGTTATATTATTTCAGTCGATGTTACCTTCTTTGAAAACAAACCAGGACATGTTGTTTTTGATAAATCCTCAGACATTCACAATGACTGACTCCCTTATTGTTCGGGAAACGGCTATCAACATTACTTAAGAGATTTCTGTACAAGCTAATCTACCATCCAAGTTTGTGGAACCAGTCTACATTTATACAACACATACTGCTTCGAAACCTACGCCGGGTTTATACAAGACATACTGCTCTGAAACCAGTCTAGGTTTATACAAGCTAGTTAAAATGCGACCATACAGCCGAGTGCTAAGACTACTACTGAACTTCTCATTTCCCTTCGAAAGTGTAAGAGATCTTGCTTTCGTATCCTATTACACACTATGTCTTTTACTCTTTGTTGTCTCAATCATATCATTCTTTCCTATCTTCTCTGGATTCTCACTCGGTTCCTAAGAATTTGTTATAAGCTCTATCTAACCCAAGTTGGATGGTAGCAATGCAAGAGGAGATGATAGATTTAGAGCAAAATAGGATTTAGAATCTTGTTTCACAACCTCCAGGGAAGAAAATAGTTGGCTGCAAATGCGTTTACACTGTCAAAGTAAATCCAGATGGCTCTCTAGCTCGCCTCAAAGCTCAACTAGTTGCAAAGAGATATTACAGATATATGGCCTAGATTATATTGACACATTCCCTCCTATAGCAAAAATGACATATGTTCACATTCTTATTTCTCTTGCTGCTCGCTATCATTGGCCACTACATTAGTTGGATATTAAGAATGCATTCCTTAATGGCATTCTTGATGAGGAGGTTTACATGGAGGGACAACCACGTTTTGTTGCTCAGAGAGAGTATGGAAAGGTTTGTATGTTGAAGAAATCCCTCTATGACTTGAAACAAGCTCTGAGGGCTTGGTTCAGATGTTTTGCAGCAGTTGTCCGAATGTTTGGTGTTCATGGAGCTCAGAAAAGCCAGTTGGTTTTTTAGAGATTTAATAGTGAAAAATGGATCCTTTTAATTGTATATGTTGATGACATTGTGGCCACCGGAGATGATGCACAAGGAATCAATCATTTAAAGGAGTATTTATAGCAAAAATTTCAGACCAAGGATCTTGGATCCATGAAATACTTTCTGGGTATCGAGGTGGCTAAATCGAAGAAGGGAATTCTTCTATCTTAGAGAAAATGTGCTTGATATGTTGTTGAATGCCAGGATGCCAGAATGCAAGGGCATTGACTCGGGTATGGATGACAGGATCAAACTACTATTAGATTAGGATGAGTTACTGTAGAATACTGAAAATACAGACGACTTGTGGGAAACTTGGGATTAGTGCCAAGCACAAACCATTAGAGCATCAACTTGCAGATATTCTCACAAAACTTCTCAGGAGAACACGAGTGAATTTTATTTGTGACAAGTTAGACATGTATGATATGTATGCTCAACTTGAGGGGGAGTGTTAAGAGTTGTTTTATTATGAGTTTTGTCCCACATTGGTTAGGCACAAGTCTCTTTATTTTGTTAATTCTATTAATAACATCCAAGAGAGAGAGCTAATTATCTCTCTCTGTTTACCCTGAAACAACCCTTAATAAAATGTAGAACATTACTTATACGTTATCATTATTTTCAGCATTCACAAGACATTAGAAAAAGTGGAGACTGATGTAGATCTTCTGTCATAAGACAGTGTTACACGTTCAAATTCTTGATGTTATATTACCACCTAAAGAATAGGTCGATCAAGAACTTTCAAATGCATTAGTTGTTATTGATTATGTTTTCTCTCAACAAAAATAGACTTGTACAGCTAATGTAATCTTTCAACAGAAATGGCTTTATACAAGTAATGTAAATCTGACACAAGACGATCGTGAGCCCTTCATTTGATGCAATTAGGATCTATTAGAATCTTTATTTTTTTTGTAAGATTTTATTTTATTCTATATAATCTTCTATTTAGTTTAGCATTTCTTTAGGATTTGATGTTGAGATCTCTTTCTTGTTTAGTTAGGGTTTTATTTGATTGCATATTTAGTTTTGTTAGGTTTTGATTTGCTTAAGAGTTTTATTTGCTTGATTAAAGTGTTTAGATGCTTCCTTTCTCTATAATTAAGATTTGTAATCCTCTATGAAAGATAGACCATTGATGAATAAAATGAGTTATGAGACTTCTCTCTTAAGCATGTGAAGTGTTTTTTCGCATGTGAATTGCCTCTTTAGGATGTGAAGCTTTTGGGTGAGAGGTCCCAGGTGTGAAGCCTTAGTCATTTATCTAAACCTTCTCCACTTTCAGTTCTAGCTATCCATCCAAAAGCCCCCAAAAAACCTACCTCAAATCTTAACCCTTGATCTATTCTCAAACAATCCGAAAGAGAAAAAGAAGAATTCCCAGCAACGTTACTGCTCACAAATAAATGAATCACTGTTCATGGGTGAACATTAACGTAACAGTAACCCAATTACTTTCCATGCATCCGCTTCATCCTCAGTTTGCTCCGATGTTGCCGACTTCCGACCATCCATGTTCCCCCGATGAACTTGTCCCCGTTCATCCAAGCACTCGCATTCTCCAATGAATTGCAATCTCAATGCATCAAGCCATCAAACATATCCAAATAGCTTTTGAAGACCTCATGCTAGAGATTCATCTGCCTTAATTGAAGCCCTCCGCCTAGCCCCTATCAAAATCCCTCTATTACTTCAAATATACCCGGTTCTACCCAAATTCAGAGTCTTCCTATGATAAGTCTTCCAATGATATCATCTGCCAATGAAAGATCATGTCAAATTCTATTTCCATTTCCCGCTTCCGCTTCTAGTTTATCATGTCTTAATCTTAAACTACAACTTTAGAAGTTCTCACCAATGACCTGTCCAATACTTTTCACCTTCACTTTTCGGATAACCCGGTATAGTTCTTGTCACTCATCTCCTATTCGGGGAAAATATCCAGCGTCAAGCTACGAAGATGGCTCTTTCTGCAAAGAACAAGCTCGGCTTTGTTAACTGTAGGATCTTGCAACCCTCCATGGATGCAAACATCCCCGCATAGCAATGACCATATTATAGGGTTTTTTGTTGGCTCTTAAATTCCTTCCATCATGAACTCACTCCACCGTTCTTACACATAAACAACCTCTACCATCTAACCACTATCATCTGAAAGGATCTTCATGATCGCTTCTCACCGCCCAGTGGCCCTTCAAGTTTTTCCATGAGCATGCCATGACCAATCTCACCAAAACGACGACTCTATTACTATTTCCTACAATCTTCTAAAGAGTCTTTGGGATGAAGCCTTCACTAATGTCCACTACTCGACTTGTAATTGTGGCACCAACATGTATTTCACTTATGTCGAATAGAACACCAAGTCATGAAGTTTCTCATGGGTCTTAACGAGTCGAGAAGTTTGCAATCGTGGCGGGAGGTTGTGACTTGTGAGACCATCTCATCAAGAGTTTCGAGCTTGTTCCATACAAAAAGAGTCGTCTTCATGGCCAGAGACGATGTTGAGTTATTGTCGCCAGACAGGAGACGAGTGACAAGAACTGCATTGAGGTAATTTGACGGAGTGGATGTGAAAAGGCCTTGATAGCTCATCAATTGGAACTTCTGAGGTTGTTGTAGTTGAAGATGAAGACATAATGAGCTTGAAGTGGAAGGAGGAAAAATGGAATAAAAATTGCTTCAGGATCTTTAATTGGCAGATGATACCATGTAAAGACCCAAAATTTTGGTATGAATCCGAGTTATTTTATTCATGCATCTGCCAGGTATACATAGAAGTTGCACAAAGCTTTTTTTCAAAAGCTTTTTTTCCTTCTTTTTGAGAACTAAGGATGGGATCTCACAATGTGACACAAAGCTATTTCTGTTCCACCATTTGCATTTAGTTGTACAAATCTATTTCTATTAAGAGAAAACAGCACCAGTAATAGGTGCAATTTGACGCGCTGGATGGACATAGTCCTTGGGAGATAAACTAGGAACAATAACAACAAGTATTTGTACGTGTAACAATGTTTGAAGATATATACATTATTTGATATGAGATACTATAGTGAGGAGAAGCGTCGGATAAACACACTTTACATATGTCCATCATTAGCAAGGATGCATTTTATATATGGTTTAAGTATCGATCCATGGATATATGTCAATCGTGTGCTATCGGATTTGCATGTTGATTGTACACAACCAAATCTAGTGGTTACAATCTATACTTGACCACTAGTTTAAGGTGACTAATAAAGGAGATCTATGGTTGAAGTTCTGAAAATGGTTTAACGGTGTTTATTTAATGAAAAAAGCCACAAATTATTGAAAGGAAGTTGGGGTCTAACAATCAAACAAATCATCATTAATATCCAAATTTTCAAATTTGAAAAGTTATCAAGAAACAGAATCATTCTTTTTTATATTGAATCCCATTGAGTGGTAAGACTGGTCCACTTTATCCCAGATTAACATCTTTAATTATCTCAATGAATCCTTTCTACTTTGTTGGTCTTCAATGCATAGCATGGGTTCCAATTAATTTGGATAAAATCCATTATATATTTTAACTTATTATGTTATTATAACTTGCTGAGCATGTTTAATAAGTAATAAAAGGAGGAATTTTAAAATTTATTTGGTCAAAAAAATTACTTGTATTCACAAAAAGCTCATCAAGTTATATTAATAATTGAATATTGTATGATTCAGTATCTACAATTGCATCACCTACTGGATTAAAAGTTTATATTAATACTTGATCTAATGGTCAATTATTGAAAAACATGTGCTGAGTGCCAATCACTTTCACTGTTTTTAAACTTTTCTTATCTAAGCGTTGATACCACTTGAGAGTCGACTATCTAAACCAGCCAAACTCCTGATAGTGTTACGTCAAAACTATGATCGCTAGAAAGATTCTGATCCTTGACTCTATAATTCAATGACGCTAGACAGAGACTGAAACCCTCATTTAAAATATAATTCAGCCTTTCCTTGAATAGTCTAAAACTTCGGAATTGAGCGGACAGAATGATATAAATTCTATGTTTAGGGGAAGAACCTTCAACTTGTCCTCTTCCAAGTACTCCTTGGCCTCATCTCTAAGATGCAACCTGATTTCTGTTCCACGTCCCATAGGTTCATTCCATGTATCCTCAGAAATTGCAAAGGATCCACCAGCTTTAGACTCCCATACATGTCTGAGTATGCGCAGAGGAAAAAGACAGATTAAACATAATTTGATAAAACCAATTAGTTGCACGTATGCACTTGTCAATAAAACCAATAACAAGAAATGAATAGCAAACAAATCTTACTGTTTATCATCATTATGCTTGCTGATAACTTCAACATAGTCCGCAACTAAATACACTGAGTAAAACCCAACCCCAAATTGCCCGATAAGATTCAAATCGCCTCCCGTCTGCATTTTCTCCACAAAAGCTGCACAAAAAACAACATTGCAATATTTCATTGAATCCATCACGGATAGAATGGATACCCACTCATACCACTAAAATTAGCACCTAAATTTCATAATGATTTATAGAAAACAATGGGAAACAAAGAATACCAGAAGTTCCAGATTTGGCAATAGTTCCCAAGTTCTTGATCATATCTTCCTTTGTCATCCCAATACCTCTATCACGAATTGAGAGGACCTTATTCTCTTTATCTAACTTAATCTGCAATTCAAAATAAATTCACACATCTTGTACAGTCCCTGCAACCAAAAAAAGACATTCTATTTCACAATAATTCTCTTCAAACTCACCTTTATTTCGAGCTTGGTGTTGTCACCTTCTCCTAAGATCTCCTTGTTCGTCAGTGCAAGAAATCGAACCTTATCCAATGCCTACAAGCATTCATATCCATCTAATCAACTAACATGTTGAATACATACATAATATAATTTAGGTAGGCTACCATTGATATGTAAAGGATGCTGGTACTACCAATTCAAATTCAAAACTTGGATACCCGAATTGCAAATCTCTATTCGGTAATACGTGTGGGCTACGTAGACACAAATTTTGACTATTGTGATGTGCGTTAATCAAGTAGGAAGGGACCAAAAAGTATTCGACTTCATGAAAATTTTAAACTTTTACTTTGACAACACATCCTACATGATTAATACTCGTAAGCAATCGAGAACTTGTTTCTGAGTAGTTGATGCGTAGTTAGATTACATAGAAGAATATAGATATGCAATCTAATAATGGAATGTTTAAATTTGAATTAATATAACACGAATCTAGGGATACTATCTGCATACATCGGATGCGTTTGATATCAGCTCCCTCAAGAAGATATCCTTGTTGCTGTACAAAGAGTTGATGATGATATCCATCAATCTTGAAACCTCCGCCTGGAACTCAAATTTCTGAGCATTGTCTCGAAGACTCTTTCTCGATATCGATTCCGCTTCTCTAACCAATGAAATTCCAAAAATCATTCAAATCAAGATCAAACAATCAGAATTAAAAAGTAAAACGTAGATCAGGTCAGATGGAACCAAAATAAGCACCTCTTTGCGACATCAGAATCGGTGGACAATCCACCATGAACAGCGCCGAGCCTGTCTTCGACCTTGGGCGGATCGGCGAATTTATCGACGATCTTCTCAGCATTTGCATGAGGATTTCTCCCTATAAAAATCCGAAATGAGAAAATTAATTGCCGACTGGAACAAGAGATCAAAGAAACCCTAGATACATATAGATCGTCGATCGAGATGGAGAACCTTGATCAGAGAGAGTGGAGAGGAGAGTGATGAGGAGGAGGAGACTGGAAGGAGCCGCCCACTTCCTCATCGTCGTCGTCGTCTCTCCGTGAACTCTCTCTTGAATTGAACGCTTCAAAGCTCTCTCACGTAAGTTTGGGACCTCAGGATATTTGTTTGGGGGTTTGATTCTTGTTTATATAGGTGAGGATTCTTTGGTAGGCGTTTGTTAGTGACAGTGGGGTTTTACAGGGTAGTGGAGATTGAGATAGATAGTGAGAGATCGGACGGGTGGAGGAATGATGGATGACACGCGGCGGGTTTTTGTTGGGTTTGGAGGGAAAAGCGCACGTGGGAGATATATCTAATGGGACTCGAGGCCACTTGATATGGCTGCACCCGAGCATAGGTATACTCTTACACATGTATATACTAGTGTTTACTCACGTGCCATGCGCGTGGTTAAATATCAAAATAACTTAATTTTTTATTTTAACTAAGATTCATTTTGAGAGTATAAATATATATGAGCAATGCAGATTGTTAGACAAAATAGCATATATTTTCATGAAAATTCAATAGTATACGACCAGCTATAATCATTATCACAATTAAAATATAAAAATTGTTGATATTCTTTACTAACTTGATACTCGTAATTATGGAATATATCTTGGGTACCAAATTGGAATTGAGACGGCATTATCCTGCAAGTAAACAAATACGTATCAGAAAATAAAAAGCCATAAGAAAATTATATCAAAAAAGTATTATTGTACAATAGTTGATTACAATTAGAATTTCCTTTTTTTAAGGTGATATATAGATAATATGGGCATTGGTTAGTTTAGGAATTCAATAGGGGTTGCCATGCAAAACTAGAAGTATGATGGGGCTTAACTGCAAAACTGCACTTGTAAGTTTGGATGGTGCATGAGCGGAGTATGGGTAGGGTCTTTGAGTGATAGAGAGTATTGTATAAGATTGAGAACTTAATTATATATATTGACATATATGTTTGAGGGGTCCATTTGGAAAATATGGAAGATTTGGCGAGTTTTGTGCAAAATGCACTTATGAATTCCAAAAAAAATTGAATGTAGATGGTCAAATATCTTGATTTTGTATTTTATTTTTATTCATTTACTATACCATATATGGTTGCGAAAAAGTTTATAATTACATAATAAAAATAATATTTATAGAATACGTCAATTAAATGTTACTTTTGTTGCAATATTTGAAATATTCAGGATGTTTTCTACAAAATCTAAACTTTCAGAGGGTTGTTCGCAATTCCTATATTTCTAGTGTCTTGTTTGTATGTTTGAAATTCGTACGATTTTTTATCAAAATTTGAATTTAGAGGGTTGCAATTTATTAACTTTTTAGGATGTTTTTTGCAGATTACAAATTGTTTAGAGGACTATTTGTAATTCCTGTATTTTTAGCATATTGTTAGGTTTAAAATTCTCAGGGTTTTTTGTAAAATTTATATTATGAGGGTGTTATTTGTAATTTTTAAATGTTTAGGGTGTTTTTTGCAACTACAAATTGTTTAGGTGGTTATTTTCAATTCTTTTTTTATGTACCATTAGGTTTGAAATTATTATGATTTTTTGTTAATTTTTGAAGTTTGATCACTTTTTACGAGTTTTAAAATTTTTAGGGTGTTTTTTTACAAAGTACAATTTGTTTAGGGACTGTTTGTAATTCTTATATTTCCAATGTATTGTTAGGTTTTAAAATTTTAGGTTGTTTTTATAAATTTCTTTTTGTTTTGTAAGTTTTTTTTGAAAATTTAGAGATTTTTTATTTTTTTTTAATTTTTTTAGGACTACTGGTAAGTTACGATTTCTTTTATGTGATTAATTTTTTATTAAGCTAGTAATTTATCATGGTAAAATAAAAGGTAAAAGAAATTATGCATATATAA
>JBAKGM010034116.1:0-19740 GCA_037177215.1 Asparagus racemosus
ATTCACCAACACTTTCACCACGTTTTCATTTTATTTCAAATAAACTCCTAATTGTCGCGCACAATCTAAAAAGAACCAAATTTGAAAGATAATTCCCTACTTCACGTTCCTCGTGGGATCGATATCTTTTTATACTATAACTTGTTAGTTGTATACTTGCAACTTAGGAGGTAAGTAATTATTTTCCACAACAACATGGATTCAGTAGATTATTTCTACTCATTTCACTCTTAAATATAAGCATTATTATATGTAAACACTCAAAAATTCTTTATAAAACTTTCTTCCAAGTTTAATTTTTTTTTGTTTTGATTAACTTTCTCATTTTTTGGTCAACAAATAAACTCAAGCTATAAAAAATTATGCCCACAATGCAGATATAGTGAAGATATAAACTCAAAAGAAATAATTAAAATATTTAACTACATACAATGCACGTGCATCCCACCAAGTATATAGACATATGGCTCACCTGAAGTTTAAATTTGGGCTACGTCACTGCATTAAAAGTTTAAATTCAGGCCATGCCATTGTTAATTTTGATGATCAAGAAAGCTAACCTTACATTTTGAGATATAACTAACATATTAATGAAATCTCTTATATCAAAATATCAAATGAGCTATATTTGTTTAATTATATATTCCTTAGAGATGTTATCGATGCCATCAAAGTTGTTGTAGGCATTGAAAATTGCCTAAAAATCCCTGAACGTGACTCGTGACAATGAGTTGATGATCAGCGAACCATCCGACGATGCAACGAACAACCATTGACCATGTAATAACGAGTAACCGCGATGCAAACGCATGGAGCGAGTCGACGAAACGTGCAAGTTAGCGAAGCGACAGATCATAGCTATGAAGCTTCTGATCAGCGGACGTCGACGAGACTTACCAGATCAGACTCGACAAAAAGACTAAAAAAAAGCCAATTGGGCGGCTCGGCACAGATCTGACCCGACCCGCATATGAAGCCTATAAATATCAGGGGGGTCTCATTTTTCTAGAGCTGGACATTTGACAAGAAGGGAAGGCTCTGCCGGATTCAATAGTGATCCAGACTTAGTTTTGACAGATAGATCCGAGATCTCGGCAAGCCCGTCGGCATAAAGCGAAGAAGTTCGAGAGATCTAGGATCAGATCTACACATTATTCCTCCGGATCAAACTTGGTTTTGATCCTGAGAAGAGTAGTGATTTCGTTTGGTCGATGTCACTCACTTCGGCGATTATTTCCTTCGTGAAATAATCCCCTTGATCATATAGATCTTACTTACACCGGATCATATCACGCGGCGGTCTATGAATAAACCCCATCACAGGCAAAGATCTCACGCAAGCAGGGGTCTGATAAACAAGGTCCTGCGTTCGTTTTGAGGAAGAGTTGTAATTTTTCTTTGTTTTGATTTTCATTGTAATCGAGTCTTATAAAAAGACAAACTTTTTTGAATTCATTTGTAAACGAATAAAGTTGTAATGAGTTTGTCATCAATGAAGGTCAAATCAACTTTTCCCGCGAACAAGCTAGGGACCACAGTAGGAGCCAACGATCTCGCAGACGAGATCGTCGTGTCGCAATTGCAGATAGCGATCCCAGTCGAAGAGGAGGTCGAATACGAGTTCTACCAGCAAAAGTTTGAGGAGTATCTATCATCCTCGTCCAGATCGTCCTCCCCCCGCAGATCCAGGAAGGTTCCCGCCGTAAGGAAGATCCACTGGTCCTCAGATCCGGAATCTCAAGGCGAGGATCCTAACCCCACTACGGCCAAAGTCATAGTAAGCAGTGTCGTTATGACATCTAACATAGCCGGATCTGTAGATCTGAACTCCTCTGTGTAGGAGATGACCGCTGATGGCGTGCCGACTCTCTCAAAGAGTGCCCGCCAAAGGCGACGCCAACGACTGGCGCGTCAGTTCACCACAGCTCTAGAATCGGTTGATAGGATCTGCTATGAGATGACAGAATCCGCTATGAGACGGATCTCAAGTTCAGAAGAGGTCAAAGGCATCAACAATAGGTGGTTGGCAGCTCCTCCAAGCTGTCAACAAGTGAATGGGTTCACGTCAGATGGAACCATTCAACGCTCGAGGAGCGCATCTGAAAGCGCCGTGCACTACTTGTGCACGCACGAGCTCCAGTTCAAGAGTCTCGAATGTTGAAGAAAGAAGAACTGGCCAAGAAGCCACCAAAGATGCGCCAAGTTTGGAGGCCGAAATCCAGAACAACGATTCGGACAACTCCACCTCTGGCGATTGCAACAATCAAGTCTCCATCTAACTTTGCTCCCGCTTTGGCCGATCCTGTAGGCTCACCTCGAAGTAAGAAGACGGTATTAGACTGCCTCGGTCCGTTGCACGATGATCAAGGAAAAATTCTAGTTAAGGAACGTTTGGGCCCGTTGAAGAGGTCTCGGACAACTCACAGTATTGGGGGTCACGACCACCTCCACCATGATGAGAAAATTCCTGTAGCTGCTCGCACCGAGCCACGAATTCAAATTCCTGTAGTTCATTCTTAGAAGGAAACGTTTTCATCTGATAACGACGACGTTATACCTGAGAAGTCATGCCAACACACGATGGGTTGCTCCGGCATTCATGCCGATGAGTTGTATTATCGTGCTAGGGGTATGAATAAATCTCGAAAAAGAAGTTCTCCAGAGTTGAACACACATTGTCTGTGTTCCAAGCTAATCAGGATGGTGTTGTCAGAATGTAACTGCACCAAGACAGCTCTAGAGAAGGTGCCGGTCTTTGATAGGCTTGGCACCAAAATGCCAAAGCCCAGGTCGAGGCACTTCCGTAGAAGAAGATCGGTACCCCGAGGTAATGAACTGCCAAGAGTCACCATCAACATGACTAGCAGAGGGACGTCGACACGTGCCATTCCTGAATATCTCAACGAATGACTCAATTGCGGACCGAGACTATCAGACGACCTAACTATGGCAAAGTGCAGAGGGGCTTACCCTCAGAAGACGAAGTGTCAGATGCTGGCTCCATAATTGCTTCCGATAACACAGTTTCCAGTGAGGGACAACCCCGTGAGGCACTCATGATTAGTGCAGAACAAGTGGCTAAGGTGCTTGAAGAGGCTGTGGCCAAGCAAAAGGAGAATTTTAAGTTCGAGATGGAGATGGCTATGCAGCAAATGAGAGAGATGCATGATCAGCAAATCCAAGCACTAATGAATCGCTAGGGTGAGTCAAGTCGTCGCAATGACGTCAACCAAACGGATAGCGACACAGACAGGGATGAAGACCGTAACACTAATAATCCCCCAGATAAACGGAATGCGGGAGGTAGCCTCGAGAATGCCAGGGATAACATCGCCATCCCTCCTCAAAATCACCCGAACGAAGACGTAAGTGAGAATGACAAGATAAAGGACCTTGAGAGTAAGATCAGCACTTTGATTTCCGCCCAAGAGGTAAAGAAGAAGGGTATACCATGTCCATACCCAAGGGAGTGGGAATCAATCCCGTATTTGGCGAAGTTCAATCTAATAAACTTTATACCGTTCGATGGGAAGGGCTCACCCACTCAGCATTTGATCTACTTCAAGTCCCACCTGGGGGTTATTTCTGGTAACGAGCCCTTGATAGTTCGGTCATTCGTTGGCACTCTTCGAGGAGCTGCCTTCGATTGGTACTGCCATCTCAAGCCGGGGAGCGTTAACAGCTGGAACGACATGGAGACAACATTCCTTACCAATTTCTTCAATGACAATACCAAGATATCCATCAGGACAATGTTGGATGAAAAATAGAAGGACAGAGAGACGGTAGACAGCTTCGTCAAGCGGTTCTGAAATAAGGCAATGAATTACCGGGACCCGACAACTGAGGATTTCATTCTCTAGACATGCCACAACAACCTTTCGTTAGATGTGATGGAAGAAATGGGAACGGCGCCGTCTAAGATATGGGGAGACTTGAAGGTGTGCGGGGAGCAAACCGAGCTATTCCTTAAGAGGAAAAAGGCAGAAAGAGGCCAGCGAATGATAGCTGCTCACAAACAAAATTTCGCCCCACGTGGCAAAGGGAAGGAGCAGGTGAAAGTTGTGGGCGCAAACTAAACATTCCAGTTGTAACCACAACAACAATCGTAACAGCGAGCGTCACAACAATCGCAGCCCCAATAGCAGCAACGACCTCAAAAACAGAAGTCATCAAAACCAAGGTTCCCCAAAACCTATTCTTTCAAGGAAGATGAGGTTCCCAGTATTTTCAAATATCTCCTGGAGAACAATAAGATCTAGCTGCCACCGATCGTAAATCAGGAGGAGGCGAATAAGGTCATGGATCTGAGGTACTGTGCATTCCACAAGGCAGTTCACCATCTAACAAAGTCGTGCTACCATCTCAAGGAAAAGATCCAAACCTTGACCGATGTAGGGGTCATTACCCCAAAGGTACCCAAGGAGAAGAAAGTGGGGGCGAACGCGATATCCATCAGCTTCGGAACGGTGCCTTTAACTTGGTTTCAACAAAGCTCGTCGTTAAAGTAGGGATGAAGACAATGAATGATGATCCTCATGGGAAACGCGAAAAGGAGCTCATGTCACATACCACCTCAAACGGCGAAAATCTTTGGGTCCACCCTGACTTGCTCAAAGATGATCAGTGGGCGACCTCTTCATCTGAGAAGAAATCAAGGGACAAGGGGAAACCATGTCATGCCACTTCAGCAATCTTGGAGGAGAATGATTAACAAATAGTGGCATTCCAGCCTTCCGAAGAGGAACGTGAAGTCTTCACCACCAGGAGCGGACACGAGTACAAATACAAGTATCCCGAAACTTCTAATCTAAATGCTAAGACGCTGACGAAGCTAGGAGGACATCACCAAGGAGGACATTGCCAAGGAGGAAAACGGCAAATTGAAGGAGAAGCAACCCAAACATCAGGAGGTTCAAGTCCCGAAATAGTCTCGATTCAATCATCTGATTGGAAGGAACAAACTAGGAAGTTCGAGCTCCCCGTACCGCTTTAATGTTATGGCCCAATTGGCTAACATCCCTGTGAGGATAACCCTCTATGAGCTGTTACGGTTGTTGAAAGAAACTAGGGAGGTCCTACAGGAAGATCTGGCTGACTTCGAGGTGTTCCTTACTCAGATGGAGCCAAGTCCTGAGGAACCAGAGTCTTCAGCCCAGCAATGCAACCTGCCAACCAAGCACTTCCCCTGCATTACTTTCACCAAGGAAGACATGTAGATGAAAAACTTAAAGCACGACAGGCCACTATATTTTACCGGGTATATTAGCTCTAGCAAAGTCGACCGAATCTAAGTTGATCCAGGTTCCACTGTGAGTATCATGCCCCTCCGACTGATGTATAGCCTCAGTATTCCTGCCAGTAAACTGGCATCTACGGGCATGGTGATTTATGGATTTAATACCAGTGGGTCTCGGCCGCTAGGTAAAATCCAGATAAAGTGCCAGATGGGAGATTTGAAGTCTGAAGTCACATGCTATGTGATCAATGCAGAGACTTTCTATAACTTATTATTGGGTCGGCCATGGTTCCATAGTAATGTTATAGTCCCCTCCACCCTTCATCAGTGTCTAAAATATATCGACACGAATAATGAAATCAAGACAGTGGTCACGGATAAGTAACCGTTTAAAGGGTTGGAGAACTACTTCACTGACTCCCTCCTCTATGGTAACGAGTCTGATACTGAATCATCGATCCAAGGCACGGACAACGGCGTGGAAGCTGATACCGAAGCTAGGCTTGATACGGTGGTGGTTTTGTCATAAATGACATTGTACCCTTTATAATCAATATTGACAATGAAGAATCGTCAGATGAAAGTTGTAATTGGCAACTTGTCGACAATGAAATAAATAACAATTTAGAGTACTCGCTGTCTCTTACTGATGTGATGAAAGGATTGTACGATGACCCTGAGTTACACATGCCCATTCGGTCATCTTGTGTAACACAAAAGCATATCCGGGACTCTTTCAAGACAACATTCATCATCCCGGGTAAAACAGGTGATGAAAAGGATTTGGTCTATGGTAAAAGAGATACGATTCCAGCACCATGCCACTTTTTGAGAGAGGATGTTAATGACGATGAGTCTGGCTCTCATATGTTCAGATATAGTCCAGAATCATAGAATCTCATGGAGAGATGGGGGTTATGACCTTGCGTGAGGAGAGGGTTTTTGTTTCGGACGAGGTCCTCAAGTCCTACCCAAAGTTGCACACATCCCAAAAGGGAAACCCGATAATTACTATGAATTCAGGAGAGGATTGGAGTATGTATCTTCTTCAGAAGACGAATGTTGTTGGTTGATCGATAACCAATCATCCGATTCGGGAGATGGATACTCATCTGACTTCTTTGCTTGGCATTCTGACGTCAGCATTGGTGAAATGTTCAAGATTTTGATATCGAATATGACTACAGCTGACCCCACCACAATGGAGGATGATGAGCAGATACTAACGTGGGCAAACCCATGGATCCATCACCTCAGTATGCAATATGGAGAACGATTCGAGCAAAGAGAACCCCCCACTGAGGATGGAGTGATCCAGATCAATATGGTTGACGAAGTACACCCTAAGCCTATATTCATTAACAATAGTCTCTCCCCAGAGGAGAAAGAAGAGTTGATTGCTCTCATTAAGGAATATATCGACATTTTCACTTGGAACTATGAAGACATGCTAGGACTCGACCCAAATGTGGCGACGCACTGTCTCAATATCAAGACGGATGCTAAACCCGTCAAGCTACAGCAGAGACGGTTTCCTCCGCAGATTATGAAAGCGATTGTAGCGAAAGTGAAAAGGCTTATAGAATCGGGTTTTATCAGGGAAGAGCAATATCTAAATTGGGTGGCAAATATTGTCCTGGTTCAAAAGAAGAATGGGACGATCAGAATCTTCATCGATTATAGAGATCTGAACGCCGCATGCCCAAAAGATGACTTTCCTCTTCCAATCATTGATGTTATCATTGACAATACGTGTGGATTCGAGAGAATGTCCTTCATGGATGGTTTTTCAGGTTATAATCAAATCAAGATGCAACTGGATGATGAAAAACACATGGTGTTTATAACTCTCCTCGATGTATTCTGTTACACGGTCATACCATTCAGTCTGAAGAACGCAAGCGCTACGTACCAGCGAGCGTTGACAAAGATTTTCTAAGAATATCTCTAGAAAACTGTCGAGTGCTACGCCGATGACTTATTCGTGAAAAGTCGCAAGAAAAATGACCACATCAAAGACCTGAGGACAATGTTTGATCTCATACGGAGTCATCAGTTAAAGATGAACCCTACCAAATCCTTCCTCAGAATGTCTAGCAGCAAATTCCTCAGATTTGTTGTCACCACTAGAGGGATTCATATTGACCCAGATAAAGTGAAGGCGATACATGAATTTCAACCACTAAAAAATCTAAAAGAACTTAGAGGGTTACAGGGGTGATTAGCTTATATCCGGTGATTCATATCGAACCTCTCTAGAAAATGACAGCCATTCTCCAAGCTCACCAAGAAAGGCATGTCATTTGTCTGGGACGACGACTGTCAAAAGGCATTCGAGGATATCAAGGTGTATCTAGCGAATCCTCCCGTTCTTGTTGCACCAGAGTCAGGTAAACCATTCTTGATTTACATCAAGGTGATGAACCATTCGTTGAGCGCTTTACTCCCACAAGACGATGACAACGGTCATGAACAGGCGGTGTATTACCTAAGCCAGACTTTAGTGGGTGCTGAATCCCGCTATCCGATGATCGAGAAGCAGTGCCTTGCGTTAGTTTTTGCGATTCAAAAGATGCGGCACTACTTAGTTGGGCAGATGATTTATGTTATCTCTAACGTAAACCCAGTCTGGATATTCATGATGCAACCAGCCTCCATGAGTTGGCGTTTGGCAAAATAGGCCTTGCTCTTGTCTCAATATGACTTACACTTCAGGCAACAGAAGTCGGTCAAAGGACAGGTAATTTGCAATCTCTTAGCAACTAACCCAACCACAGATGTAGCTGAAGTATATAACAACTTGTCAGATGAAACCCACGAAGTCAACACCACGTCACATTAGCAAATATGGCAATTGTACTTTGACGGAGCTTCTCGAGCAACCAATGTGGTGAGCACCCCGGGATGTTCTAAGATTTCTTTCAGAGTTGGAGTTGTCTTAGTTTCTCCAAGGAAGCATGTGATGCCTCAGCCTTACTCGCTAACCAAGCCATGCTCTAATAATGTGGCTGAATACAATGCGTTTTTTATTGGACTCAGTTTTGCCAAAGAGTTAGGGGTCAAGTATCTTGAAGCCTTTGGGGATTTCTAACTCATAGTGAGACAGATCCGTGGGGACTACGAAGTAAGAAATCTAGACTTGATTACATATCACCATTCGGCCGTTGAGATGGCGGACTCGTTTGAAGAAGTTTTCATCGAGTATATTCCGCGCCTCCAAAACGCATACGCTGACGCATTAGCAGCGTTAGCAGTATCGTTAGGGCAACCTCCTGAGACTGAATAGTTAGTCACAGTGAGAACTCATCAACTATTTGTACTAATATATAGTGAGGAGGAGGATGACAAAGGGGTGATCATCAAAGAGGTGTACTCAACCCAAGCTGAACTGGAACCCTGGGACTAGCGTTTTCCTATAATCGACTACGTCCTATATGGTATTTTGCCAAAAGATGTAAAAGATAGGGAATCGATCTGACGAAGAGTGTCAAAGTTCTTTTATGATGCAGAGACCTAGATATTATATCATCACAGGTACAACGACTTACTGCTCTGACGCCTTTCGAACAAAGAAGCAAAAGAAGTCCTTTAGGAAGCACACGGAGGAGAGTGTGGCGCACACCAACCTGGTCCCAAGCATATGATCGTATCAGAAGAATGAGATACTTCTGGCCAATGATGATTAATGATACAATCAAGTACGCTCAAAAGTGCCACGCCTGTCAAATACACGCGAATTACATGCATCAACCCCCAAAGCATTTGCATCCTTTGGCTACATCTTAGTTGTTCGAGACGTGGGAGATGGATATTGTGGGTCCTATTTTTCCTCCGTTAGTTAAAGGTGATCGGTTCATTCTTACAATTACCGACTATTTCTCCAAGTGGGCATAAGCAATTCCGCTTAAAGAGGTGAAAACGAACAATGTCATCAAGTTCATCAAGCATCACGTCATCTATCGACACGGCGTGCCAAGACTGATCGTACATGACAACCGTCCTCAATTCATCAGCAATGCCTTCATCAGGTTTTGCGAGAAGTTTAACATTGAAGACATCTCGTCGACGGCTTATAATCCTACTACAAACGGATAAGCGGAGGCGTTCAACAAGACAATCATTAAGATCTTGTCAAAACTCGTGAAGGCCAATAAACGTGATTGGGACGATAAACTTAGAGAAGCATTCTGGGCATATCACACTACATTACGCACGCCTACCGGAGCTACCCTGTATTCTCTGATATACGGATGTGAAGCTGTACTCCTATTAGAGATCCAAATCCCATCACTTCATATCGCCCTCGCAATTGAGATGACGATGGAAGAACAACATCGGAGATGCCTTGAAGAGCTTGAGATGTTGGACGAAAGATGCCTAGAAGCCCAACAACGCATCAAGTTTTACCAAGCCAGAATGTCGAGGGCCTTTAACAAGAGAGTCCGACTGAGAAGCTTCAAAGGAGGAGATCTGGTCCTCGGTGCTCGACGACCAATAATTCTCGATTCTAAGAAAAAGGGTAACTTTGAACCTAAATAGAAAGGACCGTTTGTGATAGACGCAGTCTATTCAAATGGTGCATATTGCCTAATCACTCAAAATGGCGACAGGTAATTAATGCCGATAAATGAAAAATTCCTAAAAAATACTATCCTTAGTATATTTAGGATAATCCATTTTGACGAGAAGTTCCTCATGGGATATTTCACCCATTGTCCTTGAGGATAACCCTAAATTTATTCTCCACCATAAATTCCCTCACTGATCAAATTCATTGACGGTGAGTCCACTTAAAAATCTTTCTGGTTCAATTCACCAGCAAAATCCCCTCTTGATTCCTTCCATGAACAAGAAGTCTACTTTTAATATTAAGATACCCTTATGATAAACACAAGGACTCCATCCTTTCCTCTTCGGTCACACCTTCCCAAGGTTAGGGCTGAAATTAGAATTTTGTCTCGATAAATGAGAAAATCATTTCCAGATCAGGTAGCGAATCCTATAAAAGTGAAAGTTATCTGAATCTTTTCGATTTTCAGAGTGGAGATCTAACTTTTAGTTTCCTTTGCACAGGAGATAGAATATAAAATTCTTCCTCTCAAGAAGCAAGAGATAGGATATAAAATTCTTTCTCTCTTGTTTCGAGTTCGTCTTTACCCTAAAAAGAAGATCTAGAGATAGGATATAAAATTCTTTCTTTCCAACATCGGGAGACAGAATATAAAATTCTTCTTTTCCCACATCTTCCTCTCCAGCATCGGAAGGCAGAATATAAAATTCTTCTTTTCTCACATAAATTTTATCTTTTTAACAAAAATCCTTCTATCCAGGATTCATCTATGGGAATTTTATCGCGAATCGTAAATAGGGATAAGCCAACGCCTAACACATGTTACTGGTTTAGTCTTTTACCGATTGAAGAAGACACCAGAATCTAAGTCTGGGAAATTTTATCTCAAATCCTAAGAAGGGAGAAGCCAACGCCTAACACGTGTTACCGGTTTAGTCTTTTACCGATTGAAGAAGACACCAGAATCTAAGTCTGAGAATTTTATCCTGAATCTTAAGTAGGGATAAGCCAATGCCTAACACGCGTTGCCGGTTTAGTATTTTACTGATTGAAAAAGACACCAAGATTCATCTTGGAAAATTTAATCCCAAATCCTAAGTAGGGATAAGTCTGTGTCTAATACATGCAGCCAGGTAGTCTATTCCTGTGAAAGAAGACAAAGCCTATGTATTCAACATCATAGCACCAAGTCTAAGAGAGTTTTATTCTTTCAGCATAACATCATGTGCGAAACGGATTTAGATAATCCGCATGCTAGCCCGATCAACACGGTAATCAGTAAATGCTCGTCAAATCCGTTGATGGCTGGGGGCTGGCCAATAACCCTAAAATCAACGCCTAACACGAATCGCCGGTTAGTCTCTTGCCCGTAAAAGAAGACGAAGCCTATGTATTCAACATTATAGAACCAAGTCTGAAGGAGTTATATTCTTTTAGCACAACGTCATGTGCGGAACAGGTTTAGATATTCTGCATGCTAGCCCGATTTAAACGGTAATTGGTAAAGGCTTATCAAATCCGTTGATGGCTAAGGGTTTGCCAAAAATCCTATGAGTATTGTGGTTGATTATTTCAAACGAAATAAGAAATCATAATAAGCACCAAAAAAGGAGGATAGAAATTTATTCAATCAATGAAGAGTCAAGTCTTTCAATGAAGAAATTACAGCTATTCAAACATCAAGTTTATGGCAAAAGATGTGTTGTTCTAACTTAGACAATTCATCATTGTAAGCTTGAGCTCCTTCTGCAACTCAGCCCTGAAAGACTCCTCATTGGCGTTCAGTGTCTTCGCAGCTTCTTCCTCAACTTTAACTAGCTTTTGTTCCGAGAGCTCCAGTTGATGGGATATGGCAGTTTGAGCTTCCTCTTCGTTGACCCTTGTCAGCTCCAAGACACTTAAGTTTTTTTTCCTCCATCTGAAGTTCCCGCCTAAGCTGTGCTATTTTGGTCTCACTTGATGCAATACAAGAATGAATGTTGCTCAAGATGTTGATTTCTCGGCAAGTGTGGTCTTAATCTGATCTACCTGGTCCTGCTGTATTTGAACCTTGAGTCTAGTAAAAACACGAAGATCGCACCATGCTTCCAGACGAGATTCCGCTCAATCGGCTATATACACAGAAGCACCTGCTATCTTTAACTCCTGTAATTTCTAAAGAGTGAGTTCCAGACGATTAAGATCATTAGCAATTGTCTTGGCTAACTCTGGGTAACTAGCATCCCTTATCAAAGCTATTCTAGCGCCAAGGACTGGCTTGAACTGATGGAGAGAAAGCCCACTGTGGAGAATCTTGTCAATCATCGTGTTGATGAAAAAAAGGAACGAGCGGACTTCCATACAGATAATAATCCGAGTTCGGTCATCGTCTGATATCAACGCCCTTGGCAGATCATGGAGTTGAGATGTAAGCCCCTCAAAAAGAAAAAAGGGCATTTTAGAATCTTAAGTCAAAAGCCCGCGTAAACATCCTTAGCTGAATAACTCGTACATGCTTCCATCGGTATAGCTTCATGGTTTAGCATGGCTATCGGGAGAGTAACCGTCGTTGATGCACCAACTGCTGCAGTTGGTCTCGCGGCATGATCATCAGGCATGGCAGCCACCACGGTAGCTAAGTCTAGAGGAGCCTCAGAATGAGGAACTGAAAAATGAGCCTCAGTAGGAGATCCTGCCAGTAACAAAATGAATTCCTCAGATTCGTCAAATTATAGTTGTTGTAGTCAAAAAATGGCTAGTCCTATAATTAACAGGAGAGAGAATCCATACCTTTAGAGGAACAAGCCTCAGTATTCTCGGGTATTGTTGGCTCAGGCATATCACCGGGAAGGTGATCATATCGGGGAGAGCCATATCTCAAGTCGTCCATTGGTTTGTCTACAAGCAGGCCATCTTCATAAAAGTCCTCTATCGAAAAAACTGACACAAGAGAACATAAGTGAAAGAAACAGAATCAAGAATATGCGATCAGCTAAAATAGCTTACCTCCTACATGAGAATTAGTCTCTCTAATCTCAGTGTCCACGTTTGCTTCCTGCAATTTCTCTAAAAGAGCAAGAAGCATAGAGACAATTAGGGAAGGCATGAATTCTGAGTCGTTCAATTCCCGTACTCGCCATCTAAATGGGGTATTATCAATGATAGATGTATCTAGATTTGCAGAATCAGGTCCTACATTGGTAGTCTCACTAATTTTAGTAGCTATTGCAGGCTCTTCTACCATAGGCCCGTACACCTATTGTGTGAAACTGGGTTCGTTGGGAGGGACGAAGTCGTGATCGGGAAAATCAAAGCTGGTCTCGCCTTCTCCATGTCCTCCTACACAGAAATGGAGAAATATGAGCTCTGAGTTCAAGGAATTAAATGATCAAAGGGACTACGTAGGGGTTAGGTATTACCCCTTTTGCTGACAGGATCGTCACCAGCCAAGTCCATCTCAAAAGCTCGAGGGTCCGCAGGTGGCTTATGAGCTAATTTTTTCTTCTTAGCAGCTTGAGTCCTAACTCGAGTCTTCGCTCGGTAAGAGGGGAGAAGTCCCTCCTCCTCCTGGACTATCATTCCTAAAGATTCAAATTGCTGTCAGACCTAATAATTCTAAAAGAGGAAAGAGAAAAGGGGAAAGGAGGTATCAACAAACCTGTCCCAAGGTCCTCCTCATGAGCTTCGTCATCCGCATGATCTCCTTCTGAGGTCTCTTCGGCAGAACTGAAGGCCTCCTCTTCCTCCTCATCTATCTGAAGAGTCTTGCATCGCTTCCTCTGTAACTGAGCATCCTTTTGAATCATCTGAGTATCAGCTCGGGAGGCCTCTTTGGCTGCTAATTTTGCAATAGGCTTCACAGGAACGGGTTCATTAACTGCCAGCAACCACCTACAGCATAAGAGTGTCAGTTCCAGCCGACGTTCAGCACTCGGAAGGTTGAACCTAGCACTAGTGCACTATGTCACACTCCATAGTCATGCTCAAACGTCGTGCACTAATCCGCCATGAGTTTGAAGACGTCGATTCGGATTTCCAACATAAAGTTGGTCATAACCAAACTGGTAAGCAAATCGGCAAGGTAGATACGGCTCTATAAAGCATTCATCTCTCATCCAGAATGTCAGGTAGCCCGGTCTAATGTTGATCAATCAATTGAAGCAGCCAACATCAAGAGAGGTCCGGCTCGCCCTCAGCCTCTCCTCATCAATCAAAAACTCACCGTACTGACTAGAAAACCGTGGGAAGCATCTGGAGAAAACCCAACCCTTGTGAACCTACAATTGCTTCCTTATTTCTGAGATCCTTGCCCCTTCCATCTGCAATCCTTTAATAATTGTAGTAATGGGGTGGATTGTTCTGCAGTGCCCGGTGCTGACATCATATCTGAGCAGTGAAGGACAAACCAGGCCATCAGGTAAGTCTATGGAAGTCCCACCTTAGCAAGAGGTATTCGAATCGACGGCTCACCCTCCCCCTGAGTGAAGACACTGACTATCTGTCGAAACCCACGATGAATGTTAGCCACCACACTAGAAGGAGAGAAAGTTCCTTCTTGTGAGCAAGCTGAACTGCGGGATAAAGCACTTCTAATGGTAAAGCATCACCAAACTAATACAGTACCATGCACTTCTTCAACCAGATCGTGAGGTAACCGGCTAGGAGAGTCATCGGGTAAATCAGCTTTATTGCATGCCACAAGAATGACTCAAATTTAGTCCCTATAGGAAGGCCACCCTCGGTGCTACTAATGGTATAGGAGCGAGCGCTGGATTTCTTGATTAGCTCGTTAACCTCTGAAGGAGTAAGCGGTGCCAATCCACAAATCGCCTCGCCGGAATTGCTTTCCAAGTGTCTTAACAAGTAACTTGCGAACTGGCTCACTAGTGACTTGGTCCTCTTTGCTAGTGGCTCAGCCTGTGCCAAAGCAATATGATAGTCGCATGTAAGATCCCATAAAGTATCATAGTGACTGGGCATACGATCTCTCAGCTGACCCAACTCCTGATTCTAGGGAAAGAACTCCTCGTATAACATCTTCCCCATGGGCAAGTCAGAGACTTAATGCATCTCATGGAGAGCTAACCCTAGCTCCCCATGCTTGGTCAAGAAAGTGTTCGAATCTGGGTCGTAAGCTCTGACAATGCAAAGAAATGATTGGCACTGATCGGTAGCCCATACGTGGTGGCATGAATCACTGCATGTGAACCACAGGCATGTAGCTCCTTACCCCATTGGCTGAGGACATAGTTCGTCATACGAGTCCACCAAAGCTTGTCTGAAGAATGAAGCCTACCGTAAAATCTGTGACGGGTCGCAAGCATTTCTCACCCTAGCCTCCCAAGACGATTCTTCAAGGTATGAGCAGCAGTGAACAGCTCGTCGTGGGGTGGTGTGTCTAATCCCAATACACCAGGGCGCGGTCTAGTAACACGGTTCCTACTCGAACATGGAATTACCTAATGGGTAATATACCCACAATGTATGTGGTCATGTTCCTTTGTCAAATGCCACGACATCTCCCGTGTCACAGCCTAACACCTCAACTCAGTCAATGAGCGATGGCGAGGTATTCGTGGGAGATATAAGAACCCTCCATCATCTTTATGTGACCATTGCTCACTTTCAATAAAAACTCCATCTGGATCTTCAATGGAATCACCGAACAGGTAGTCTGTCTTCCTCAGAGGCTGAGTGGAACTAGTGTCCCTCACAAGTAGTGTGTCAGTAATCAACAATCAAAGCACACAAGGGCTCCTCTCCTGTACTGCCTGGATGGCCTCCGCTAACGTACCCGGTGCAAACCGAGGAGAAATCAGAACAGATGAGAATCATCGGAAGTGGCATAATGCACGCCACGACATCCGTCAACCGCATGAGAGGAAAACACTCCACAAAGGAGTAATCAACTGGAAACGAGTAGTTGATATTCGTTAGATTCAGTCATTAAAAAATATATTTTAAAGGCAATATAAGGCGTCGAACTTATCTCGCAGACCTATGAGATAGAGTCACTGCCTTATAATGGGTGAGATGATTCTAGCCGCATTACGCACTCATGAGACAATGTATACCATCACATAAGTAAGGCGATGAGATACACTGTCTATTAAGAACATGATGCGACATAGAATCGCCCCCTTCAAATAGCTTCGAGATAAGTGTTGACCAAGCAAAACCTATCTTTTAAGCATCAACCCTCACAAAGGAGAATCTCGACTCTTCCCAATTGCCTCACGAAGGAGAACAAAGCGAGGATGCGGTACGCCATATGCAAATTTTGAATGCACTAAAAGACGAGGAAAAGGCTCACCAATAAATGATGGAGACGCAGTCTCATGTGGTATAGTAGCTGGCTGACTCCTCAGAGCGCGTGATCTCCTCAATGCCATGTCGATCTGCAAAAGAACTGAACGGGTCAGATACAAAGATAAACACCGAGGATCCGAAAATATAAAGAGAAAGTATGAATTTTAACTAAGGTCCTACAAAAATATATATATAGGATTTTACGATTAAATTCTAGTTAAACCTACAGGATCTGGTGCGCCGAAGTCGAAGCTGGTGCGCCGAGGTCGATGTTCGTGCGGTCGACCAAGAGCGCGGGTGAATTTGGTGCGCCGAAGATCAGGTTTGGTGCGTCGAAGTCAAAGTTGGTGCGCCGAGGTCGATGTTCATGCGGTCGACCGAGAACGCGGGCGAATTTGGTGCACCGAAGATCAGGTCTTGTGTGCCGACAGATCTCGACCTGGGACGGAGTTGGCACGGTTGAGTGGTCGAGTCTGGTGCGGCGAGGATCTCGACCTGGTCGAGTGAGGGTGCAGTCAAGTGGTCAAGACTGGCGCGGATCTAGTGCGGCCAAGGTTCTCGACCTGGTCGACTGAGGGCGCGGTCGAGTGGTCGAGGCTGGTGCGGCTGAGGATCTCGACCTAGTCGAGCGAGGGCACAGTCAGAGACGGTAGGGCTGGACGACGTCGACGGTGGCGGCGGCTTTAATACCAATTGTTAGAGGGGTTTTTAGGAGTTTTAAACCAGCGCTAAACTGACCCGAACCAGCCCTGAACCAGACCAAACTAGTCCTGAACCAGATCTTGAGCCAAAATTCAGACCGGGACTGAACCAGACATCAAAACAGACTCGAATCAGCCTGTCGATTGATTCCTTCTCCCTCCCATACATCCGGAGGGGCCCTGAATATTTATTCAGCGGGGTTATCACCAGTGGAAGGTCACTTTTCATCCAGTTCGGTTTATTCGAGCCTCATGATTACTCCAATAAGGAATACGAGTCTAAACTATTTTCCATTTTTGTCAAGAAGTTTCTGGAGAATATTTTTATAAAATATTCTTAAGGATTACTTAACAACCTCTAATGGCGATATTGATTCCCGAAACGCCCAAGAGTATACGAGTATAAACTCGTTCTCCCAACTCCAACACCTTAAGAGCTTAAACTATGTTGATGCCGATCAATGCGTCGTAAATGGAGAAATCACCGACTAAAGGAGAGATCTCAAGAAGTTTGATGGTCAGTTCTACGACAACTCACCGACACGAGACAAAGCAAAAAAATTCAGTTACCAGCTTCAGTTCAAGATTTCGACAGTGGTCAGACAATGAATGCAGCACCGTGACACTTTCAATCATTTGACAAAGCACCGGATAGTCTGAAAGAATTGAAGAAATCAAGATTTGAAACTGTTTTCAGGTCCTGTTATGCCGATTGAAGGTTTGGGCCTATCATGTCCAAAGTTATTTCAGGCTTTTCTATAAAAAAATGACACTGAAACACTTTGGAGGGGGTATCTGTGAGCGTTAAAAATTGTCTATAAGTCCCCGAACATGACTTGTGATAATAAGTTGACGATCGGCGAACCATCCGACGATGCAACAAACAACCATTGATGACGTAATAACGAGTAACCGCGATGCAAACGCATGGAGCGAGTCGATGAAAAGTGCAAGTTAGCGAAGCGACGGATCACAACTATGAAGTTTCAGATCAGCAGACGTCGAAGAGACTGAACCAGATTAGACTCGACAAAACGATCAAAAAAACGCTAACTGGGGGGCTCGGTGGCCGAGCCACCTTTTGGTGGCTCGGCACAGATCCGACCAGACCCGCATAGGAAGCCTATAAATATCAGGGGGTCCCATTTTTCCAGAGCTGGACTTTTGACAAGAAGGGGAGGCTCTGCTGGATTCAATAGTGATCCAAACTTAGTTTCGACAGATAGATCCGAGATCTCAGCAAACCCGTCGGCATAAAGCGAAGAAGTTCGAGAGATCTAGGATCAGATCTACACACCAATCCTCCGGATCAAACTTGGTTTTGATCCCGAGAAGAGTAGTGATTTTGCTTGGTCGATTTCACTCACTTCGGCGATTATTTCCTTCGTGAAATAATCCACTTGATCGTGTAGATCTTACTTACACCGAGTCATATCATGCGGCAGTCCACGGATAAACCCTGACATAGGCAAAGATCCCACGCAAGCAGGGGTCTGATAAACAGGGTCCTGCGTTTGTTTTGAGGAAGAGTTGTAATTTTTCTTTATTTTGATTTTCTTGTAATCGAGTCTTATAAAAAGACAAACTTTTTTGAATTCATTTGTAAACGCATAAAGCTGTAATGATTTCATCATTAATGAAGGTCAAACTGACTTTTCCCGCGAATAGTTGTTAAGTATAATTTCTTTTTGTTTTTAGGCAGTTGCTGTCTTTCTTTGTCCTATTGTGGCTGTGCGTTTTGTTTATTTTGTGTTGGCTCATATTCCAAGCTCTTCTTAGCCTTGCCCGTGGCAGAGCTTATTAGTTCTTGCTGTACTTTTCGCTTGGTTGCACCTTCATTATGCATTATCACTTTGTCTGCTGGTCGAGCAAATTGATGGTAAACACCTATCGCCGCTTTCTTTTTTCTGAGCCTTTAAGTTAGTGCATGCTGTAACCATGTAGAAGGTAAGAAGAATATAACATTATATAATAGTTAGCAAAGCAAGCGCAATTGAAGGAGGTGCAAAGTACTAGTATCAATTTTGAGTGCTTTTTTAGGCTTTGGGGTTAGTTTTACAATATCCAATGGCAACTCAAGATTGATCTCAGTTTCTTGTGTTGTTCTGCCCTTTGAACGCCTTTTTCCTCTCCCTGCTAATTGAGAAACAGGAACGTAGTTATTGGGATTCACTTCTTTTAGTTTATTGAACTAGACTTTCTGTTTCTGAGAGCTCCCAGACTCTTCATTTGTGTCCATACATGTATTGGGCATGTGCTCTTCAGATGCGGACATAACCTGTATAAATTATATAGAGTAGTTAGGAAAATACAGTGGCTTATTATCTGTCTACCACTTTCCAATACTTGCATATATCTTTAAGTGCAAGAAATAAGTATCTTAGAAACTAATATGGTTACAACAAAAATTTCAGCCTGAAGTAGAGCCTTATTCTAACCAAGACTCAGCTAACTGTGTGCTTATAGTAAGCAACAATTATTCTGATCTCGTGTGATAATTCCTTGAAATGCGGTTATCCATCTACACTATTGGCTTAGTAGTTTAATCTCAGGAGGTCATAATCCAAACACTTCTTCATCTATGCCTCTACATAAAGTTAATAACACACGTCCAACCCAATTTTAGCCTTGAAACACGCTAGATCAAGGTCTAAAATTGTCCAAAAATGATGGAAATTTAGTCAAATCTTTAACAAGGGTGAAAATAATTTTCTCAGTTGTGATTGATAATTAGTTGGGAAGGCTCTTGAAAATATCATATGTGGTCAACATATAAGAAATACTGCAATACTGAGGTTTACATTAACAATAGTAATTTTCTTAGAAGAAACTAATAAGTGCGATGTTGTTTTCAATGTCAAAACAAATATATGATATTAATAGTTGCATATCACGAGTTCAGTACAAGCAATGAAAACCAAATTACAATTTATATATATATA
>JBAKGM010034124.1:0-19740 GCA_037177215.1 Asparagus racemosus
TGGGATCGATAATCTTTTATACTATAACTTGTTAAGTTGTATACTTGCAACTTCGAAGGTAACGCTCGTTATTTTTCGCAACAATTTCTAGAGGGATCACGACTTCACATCCACAGATCAAGGAAAATGGTGTCGAGCCAGTGGGGGTGCGGACTATTGTTCGGTAAGCCCATAAACACTCCGCATATTTCTTGTCCCAATCTCGTTTGATGGAGGAGACAAACTTTTTTAGAAGTCCGATAATGGTTTTGTTGAAAGCTTCAACTAGACCATTAGCAACTAGATTGTATGGCATAGAAGCTACATCTTAAATTTTAAACTTGTTGTAGAATTTGAAGAACAGTCAGCTAATGAATTAGGGACTGTTGTCATGAATGATTCATCTGGGAACGCTGAATTAGTAGATCACATGATGTCTCAAGAATTTGATCACTTGAGATGTCTTGACTCCTCTGAGGGGAACAACTTCAGTCCATTTGGAAAAGTAATATGTAATGGCCAAGATGAATCGATGGCCTTTGCTAACGGTGGACTAATTGGTCCAATGATGTCCACACTCCAAGCTTCAAATGGCCATGAGGCTACTGTTGGATGTAATTCTTCTGGAGGTTGACATAGGAAGTCAGCATGGACTTGACATGCATGACATTATTCATCATATACTACAGTGTTTGCTATCATTGTCGGCCGGAAGTAACCTAGATAACGAAGTCAGTCTTGAAGTTTGAGACCTGGTTGATGATCTTTTAACGCTTCTCAAGCTTTTCTTGGTGATAAGTATTGAAGCAAAATTCCATTGAAGGATCATCGGTACAAAGTTTGTGTAGCAAAATCATAGAAGAAGTGCAGAGTTCTTCTTTGAATGGACACTACCTGCTTCGAACTATCTGGTAGAATCCCATACAGGATGTAGTCAATGATTAGGAACTGCCAATCATTTCTTTCGAAGTGAGTTTGTATGACATTCACTTTGTTGACCACATGAATGTGCTTTTGGGAGCATAATCGATGGCTAGCCGCCGTGATGCGCCTAGTAGATTTGGGCACTAAGGCAAGTGTGGCTGCAAGAGATGCCAAAGCATCCGCATGGGTGTTCTCAAGGTGAGCTACATAACTGATGTAGAAACCTTCGAAGGACTGAGCGAGCTTCATTGGCGTTTTGTGGTAGAGTATGAGGTTGTTATGGCGAACCTCATATTCCCCTTTAATTTGATTCATGATTAGTTTGGAATCACCATGGCCTTTGAGATATTTGACACTCATGTCTTGAGCGAGTTGTAGGCCGATTACAAGGACATTATATTGAGCTACATTGTTGGAGCATGGATCGGTCAATGAATAGGCCCGAGGTAGAACATGTCCATGGGGGTCAATCAGCACTACCCCACTCCTGCAACAATTGCTCCCTTGTGGTTGTGTCTTGATGCACCGTAAAAGTATAGTTGCCATATCTGATGGTATATGGCTGTATTCGACTTGAAGACTTCATCCGGGATATCTTCGTAGAGTTTAGAAGACTAAGGAATGGGGTGCTCTGCTAGGAAATTGGCTATTGCTTGAATTTTGACTAGTTTTTGCGGCACGAATGTCATGTTGTACTACGAGAGAAGTATCCCCCATTTTGCTAACCTGGAATTTAGTGATCCGAGTTTTGTCATGAGTATCCGTAGAGGATTGATTCTTGAAATGACTTGAATGGATTGGCCGGTAAGGTAATATCGCATCTTCGAAATTGCGAATACCAATGCTAAAAATTCTTTTTTGAGTGGATTGTAGCAATGCTCGGCTCCAATCATAGTCTAGCTGAGGTAGCAAATTGCTTGCTTGTGGCCATTTTCATTCTTCTGAGCAAGGAGTGCTCTGAGGGAATGGTCCATTACCCTGACATAAATTAGGAATGGTTTACCCGATACTAGCGCGACTAAAACCGGTGGCTTCGTGAGATAACCCTTGACCTCATTGAAAATGTCTTGGTAAGTATCGTCCTAGATGAACAAAATGGCTTTCTTCATGAGTCTTTGAAATGGTTGATATTTCCCTAAAAGGTCGGCAACAAATCTTCGAATGTAGGTTAATCGCCCTTGTAGACCTCTCAGTTCTTTGAGATTCATTGGAGGCGGCATCTCTTGGATGGCCTTCACCTTCTCGAGGTCAACATGTATTCCTTTGGATGTCACAATAAATCCTAGAAATTAGCCTGATGATACCCCTATGAACAATTTGGTTGGATTCATCTTGAGCTGGTCCTTTCGCATAATTTTAAACATTATTTTGAAGTTGCTCACGTGATCTTGCTTGTGACAACTTGTATTGCGAGGTCATCAACATAGTATTCCACTGTCTTATGTAAATGCTCACAAAAGATCTTGTTCATAGCGTGTTGATACATAGCTCTAGCATTCTTCAAACCTAAGGGCATTACTGTATAACAGAATACTCCTAAAGGTGTCCTGAAAGTTGTGTACTTTTGATAATCTGGATGTATTTTGTTCTGATTGTATCCAGAGAACCTGTCCATAAAGGACACCCCCTCAAAACTGTGCGTATTATCGACCATGACGTCCTTGATAGGGAGAGAAAGTTCATCCTTTGGGAAAGCTAGATTGAGATCTCGAAAATTGTTGTAGATCTAGATCTTGTCATTTTTCTTCATCACCACCACAATGTTGGCTAACCAATCAGGGTGTTGTTCTTTACAAATGAACCCACATTCAATGAGCTTGTGGATTTCCTTCTCGATTTGCTCCATCAACTAAGGATGGAAGTGTCGTTGCTACTGCTTGACTGGCTTAACATAGGGCTTGTTCGCTGGGAAAGTTGTTTCACTGATTTTCATTGCTGAACTCATTACACCTTTATAGGATTACAAATGAATTCAAATGAAAATCTCGCCTTTTTATAAGGCTTACAACGAAAATCAAAAAAGATTGATTACAACTTTACGCTTTTAGAAAAATGCGGGATTCGTTTATCGGATCCTCACTTGCGTGGGTGTCTTTGCCTGTGTCGGGGACTTGTTTTGTTTGTGGATCACCGCGTAATCCCTATCTGGGTACTAGATCTATAGATCTGAAGTGATTATTTCACGAAGAAAATAAAACTCTGACGGGGATCAACTCACGAAGGAGATGATTGCCGGAGTGGGTGAAATCTACAAGGAGAAATCATGCACTGACCCTGAGATTAAGACGAAGCTTAATCTAGAGGGTGAAAGTGTAGATCGAACCCGGATCACCTCCTTGTTGTGTAGATCTGAAATTGATGGCGTTCTTCTCTCGCATAGGATCTGAATATGAGTTTTCTTCTTGGGAATCACTCAGATCTGTGCAAAAGGTGCTCGCGAAGCTCTAGATCTCAGGAGAATTTTTCCAACCCAAGTTCCAACCTTGAGGACAAATTTTCCAACCGAGGTTCCAACCCTCTCAAATGAAGACCCCTTCTCCTATTTATAGGAACGAGGGGGTTTGTGGCTGATGGACACCCAGGTGTCTCGGCCAGGCTGAGATGCTGTTTTGTCTCTTTTCTTTTGTTTCAGTGTTCGTTTGTTCGTCTGCCATTTTGTCTGAGCTCGTTTTCATCCGGTTGCATCGAATCAAAGCTCGGTTAGGATTCTAGAATCTGATCGGCGTAGTGTAGTCACATGAGTTTGGTTAATTCTGTCTCGTCGACACTCGAGTCCGATCGACTAGCCTTGTCGAATCTCGCTGACTTGAAGCTTCGTTGCTAGATTTATTCCATGATACGTCGCTTTGTTGACTTGTACGCCTTGTCGACTCACTTCATGTGTTCGTCGACTCGCTTTATGCTTTATATGGTGCAGTTACATCATCAGCGGTTCTTGGTTGCATTGCTTGATGGGTCGTCGGTTGTGAACCCACCATCACGAGTCTGATTCGGGTATTGATAAGCAATTTTCAACACCGACAGATACCCCCTCCAAAGTGTCTAAGTCTCGATTCTCTGACGAGCCTGGGATACTTTGGATATGATAGGCCCCAACCTTCAGTCAGTGTGACAGGGCCTGTGAATAGGTTCGGTTTTCGATCTTCTCAATTCTTTCAGATTTTCTAGTTCCTTGTAGGATAGCTGAAGACATTACGGTACTGCATTTTTTTGACTGACCATTGTCGAGATGTTGACCTGAAGTCGATAAATGAATATTTTCTAAGATTAGCTTTAATATTTGATTCCTCTAATCTTTTTAGATTCTCCAATTCTTTGTAAGATAACTGAAGGTATTACGACGCTGCGTTTATTGCCTGACCGCTGTAGGAATCTTGAAGCTGATTAAGTTTGTTTGAATTTGACTCGTGTTGGTGAGTTGTTGTCCAATTGACCCTTGCACTTTTTACGAGACTCCTCCATTGATCGGGGAATTCTTCATTGTGACACGTTGATTAGCGTCAAAATATATGGAGTTTTAGCCTTCAATCGGCGACTACGACGCATTGACCGGCATCAATGTAATTCTCACACTTCATTAGCATTTATCTAATTATCCCTAAGAATATTTCATTTACGGAAATATCCTCTGGGAACTCCTCGACAAAATAAGAAATAGTTTAGACTCGTATACCTTATTAGAGTATTTCAGCGGAAGGAATTTCTTTGATACGAAACGCGTTGTCCGGCGCCGACTCAGTTTATACTCATATTTTACTGGAGTTTTGGGAATTAGCTTATCCTCATATAACCGTTCGGATGTTTGGCGAGTTATCCTTAAGAAAATTTAATGAGAATAATCTCTAAGAACTTCTCGACCAAAATAGGAAATAGTTTATACTCATGTACCTTTTGGAGTATTTCTGATTTCCTCGTTGGCGACGCATTGATCAGTGTCGATATAATTTTCACACTTCATTAGCGTTCATCGAGTTATCCCTAAGAATATTTCTTTTACAGAAATATCTTCTAGGAACTACTCAACAAAATAGGAAACCGTTTAGACTCATATACCTTATTGGAGTATCGGCGAGGCTCGACTAATTTGAGCCGGATGAAATTGCCTCTTGATGAGTGATATCCCCACTGAATAGCTGTCTGGAGGTCTTCATGGCCATTATGATGAGTTTCACGATCTCCGAGCTTCACCGTGTCATGACCTTCGGGTTGAACGTCGAGCCTCGCTGCGCAGGGGAACCTCGGTTGAATGTGAGCTTCACTGCGTAGGCGAATCTCAGTTGAATGTCGAGCTTTACTGTGTAGGCGAATCTCGAGTCTTAAGATTTTGCAACTAGGGGTATGTGGCCCTCGTCTTCAGGGCTAGACATCTTGACTGTCTATGCGCCAGGAGACATGGTGCAATGCTCAAGTCTTTTCTGGACTATGTTAAGACGGTACTTGTCGAGGAGTCAGCATCTCTAGGAGGTATACACCCTCGTTTTGCTTCGAGCATGACAAAATGGCGCAGCTCAAGTGAGAGCTCTAAGTGGAAGGAGAACCGTCGGTATCGTAGAGCTGATGAGGGTCCACGATAGAGAAGCTCTAACTGTAATGTCTGAGAAACTAAGGCTTACTGAAATCTGCGAACTCTCTGAATGCCAACGAGGACTCCTTCAAAGTCGGGCAGGAGGAGTCCGAACAGATCTCTCGCCATGAATTTCCCTCTTTTTATCATTTATTATGATTATTTTATTTCGTTCAAAATAATTAATCATAATACTCATAGGATTTCTGGCAAACCCTCTGCCATCAACGGATTTGATGAGCCTTTACTGATTACCGTTTGAATCAGGCTAGCATGTAGATTATCAAAACCCGTTCCGCATGCGACGTTGTGCTAAAAGAATAAAACTCTCTTAGACTTGGTGCTATGATGTTGAATACATAGGCTTGATACTCTTTTATGGGCAAGAGGCTATCCGGCAACACGTGTGATGCATTGACTTTAGGGTTATTGGCCAACCCTCAGCCATTAACGGGTTTAGTGTGCCTTTACCAATTACTGTTTGAATCGGATTGGCATGTGGATTATCTAAACCCGTTTCGCACGTGACGCTGTGCTAAAAGAATGAAACTCTCTTCGACTTGGTGCTATGATGTTGAATACATACGCTTGGTACTCTTTTATGGGCAAGAGGCTAACTGGCAACGCGTGTGAGGCGTTGACTTTAGGGTTATTGGCCAACCCTTTGCCATTAACGGGTTTAGTGTGCCTTTACCAATTACTGTTTGAATCGGGCTAGCATGCAGATTATTAAACCCGTACCGCACATGACGTTGTGCTAAAAGAATGAGATTCTTTTAGATTTCGTGCTACGATGCTGAATACATAGACTTGGTACTCTTTTAAGGGCAAGAGACTACCCGGCAACACGTGTTACGTGTAGACTTATCCCTTCTTAGGCTTCGGGATAAAATACCCCAGAATCGAACTCTGGTGTCTTCTTCAATCGGTAAAAGACTAAATCGGCAATGCGTGTGAGGCGTTGACTTTATCCATTCTTAGGTTTCGGGATAAAATTCCCCAGAATTAAAATCTGGTGTCTTCTTCAATTGGAGAAAAGACTAAATTAGCAACACGTGTGAGGTGTTAACTTTATCCCTTCTTAGGCTTCAGGATAAAACACCCCTGACTCAGATTCGGGAGTCTTCTTCAATTGGAAAAAAGATTAAATCATGCAATGCATGTGAGGCATTGACTTTACCCCTTCTTAGGATTCAGGATAAAATACCCCAGAATCGAACTCTGGTGTCTTCTTCAATCAAGGAAAAAGACTAAACTGGTGACACGTATGAGGCATCGACTTATCCCTACTTAGGATTTAGGATCAAATTCCCCAAGATGAATCTTGATTTGACAGATTAGAAAATATTGATGTGGGAAAGGAAGAATTTTATATTCCGTTTCTCAACGATGGAGAGGAAGGATTTTTGTATCCTGTCTTCGAATGAAGATGGGCTCGAAACAAGGGAAGGATGATATTATCTCCTATCACTTGCTTGTGGAGAGGAAGGAGGATCTTGTCTCCTATCTCTGGATAAAGATCGAATTTGAAATAAGAGAAGGACGATCTTGTCTCCTATCTCTTGCTAGTGGAGAGGAAGAATTTTATATTTTATCTCCGGATGCTCACAAACTCCAAACAAGAGAAAAATATTTTGTATCCTATCTCATGTTCCTGAAGAGAAAGGAGGATCTTATCTCCTATATACGAATGTTGGAGAGGAAGGGTTTTTGCCTTGTCTCCGGTGAAGGTGAAATAAGAGAGGAAAGTTTTGTATCCTATCTTTTATTCCTAGAGAGGAAGGAGGATTTTGTCTCTTATCTTTGAATGCTGGAGAGGAAGGATTTTTGTCCTGTCTCCAGCATGAAAGAAACTAAAAGTGGGATCTCCACTTCGAGAATCTTGAAAGGTGAAACTAAGAGTGGGATGTCCACTCCGAGAATCAGAAAGATTCAGATAACTCTCAATTTTGTTACCTGATCGTGAAGGTGAAACAAGAGAGGAAGGTTTTGTATCCTATCTCTTGTTCCTAGAGAGGAAGGAGGATCTTGTCTCCTATCTTCGGATGCTGGAGAGGAAGGAGGATCTGGTCTCCTATCTCCAGATGAAGAAACTAAAAGTGGGATCTTCACTTCGAGAATCTCGAAAGGTGAAACTAAGAGTTCGATCCCCACTCCGAGAATTGAAAAGATTCAGGCGACCTTCAGTCGGCACAACCTGATCTGAAAATCCCGACGCATACCTTAAGTCGGCGCTACCTAGGACAAGGGATGAAACTAAGAGTAGGATCTCCACTCTAAGAATCGAAAAGATTTAGGCAACCCTCAGTCAGAAAACATGATCTGAAAATCCTAACACATACCTTAAGTCGGTGCTATCTGGGAGAGGGGTGAAACTAAGAGTGGAGTCTCCACTCTGAAAATCAGAAAGATTTAGGCAACCTTTATTCAGAAAACCTAATCTGAAAATCCCGACGCATACCTTCAGATGGCCTACATGGGAGAGGGGTAAAACTGAGAGTGGGATCTCCACCCCGAGAATCAGAAAGATTCAGGCGACCTATAGTCAGTACGACCTGATCTAGAAATTCCTACGCATATCTTCAGTCGGCGCTATCTAGTAGAGGGGTGAAACCAAGAGTGTGGTCTCTACTCTGAGAATCGAAAAGATTTAGGCAACCTTCAGTCAGAAAACTTGATCTGAAAATTTCGACACATACCTTCAGTCAGCGCTACCTGGGGTGAAACTAGGAGTGGGGTCTCCACTCTGACAATCGGAAAGATTCATGCAACCTTCAGTTAGAAAACCTGATCTGAAAATCTCGGTGCATACCTTCAGCCGGCGCTACCTGGGAGAGGGGTAAAACTAAGAGTAGGATCTCCACTTTGAGAATCGGAAAGATTTAGGTGACCTTCAGTCGGCACGACCTGATCTAAAAATTCTGGCACATACCTTCAGTTGGTGCTACCTAGTAGAGGGGTGAAACTAACAATGGGGTCTCTACTCTGAGAATCAAAAAGATTCAGGTAACCTTCAGTCAGAAAACCTACACCTTCAGTCAGCGCTACCTGGTCTGGAAATTCTAATTCTGACCTATGCCTTCAGTCAGTATGGCCTGGAAGAGGAAAGGATAGAGCCCTTCTGTTTATTACAAAGGGGATCTTACACTTAGAGAGGAAGAATTTTATATTCTATCTCTAGCGTGAAGGAAATTTTATGTGGGCCTCTTGTTCATGGAAGGAATCAAGAGGGGACTTCGGTAGCTTAGACCAGAAAATTTTTGTGGGCCCACCGTCAATGAATTTGATCGGTGAGAGAATTTGTTGTGGAGGATAAATTCAGGGTTATCCTTTTAAAAATGAGTGAAATATCCCACAAGGAACTTCCCGTTAAAAATGAGTTATCCTGAATATCCTAAGGATAGTACTTTTTCAGGAACTTCCCATTTATTGGCATTAATTGCCTATCGCCATTCTGAGTAATCATGCGATATGCACCGTTCGAATAGACTGTCACTATTATAAACGGTCCTTCCCATTTGGGTTTAAATTTACCTTTCTTCTTGGAGTCGAGGATTATCGGTCGTCGAGCAACGAGGACTAGATCTCCTTCCGTAAAGCTCATGTCTCGTACTTTCTTGTTGAAAGCCCTCGACATTCTGGCTTTGGTTGTGTATACCTCTTTAGTAACCACCCCCTTGTCACCCTCTGCCTCATCATATATTGGCATGAATAGTTGATGAGTTCTGACCGTGACAAGTTGTTCAGTCTCTAATACTGCTAATGCGTCCGCATATGCATTTTGGAGGCGCGAAATGTACTCGATAAAAAAATTTTCAAACGAGTCTGCCATCTCAACGACCGCCTGGTGATATGGGATTAGATTCAGATTTCTGACTTCATAGTCACTACGGATCTGTTTGACTATGAGTTGGGAATCCCCATAGGCTTCGAGATATTCGACCCCCAGCTCTTTGGTGAAATTGAGTCCAATAAGCAACGCGTTATATTTAGCCACATTATTGAAACACAGCTTAGTTAGAGAGTAAACCCGAGGTATCACATGCTTCCCTGGGAAAACTAAAACAACTTCGAAAGAAATCTTAGAATATCTAGGGGTACTTGCCATTCGGGTTACAAAGACTTTCATTTAGATGATTTTGGGGTAATGACTCCTACATCGATCAAGGCCTGGATTTTATCCTTAAGGCTGTAGCATGACTTTGTGGGGGTGGTGAACCACCTTATGGTACACACAGTACTTCAAATTTGTGGTCCTCTGTGCTTCCTCTTGATTTTGGATCGGAGGCAGCTTGATCTTGTTATTCTACATGAGGTATTTGAATATACCAGGAACCTTGTCTTCCTCGAAAGAATAGACTTTAGAGAATCTTGGTTCTGAAGTCTTCTGGCTCTACGGCCGTTGCGGTGCTCGCTGTTGGACGGTTTGGTTTGCGTCCATAGCTTTCGCATGTGCCTTCGCTTTACCGCATGGGGTGAAATTCTGTTTGTGTGCATATGCCGCTTGCTAGCCACTTTCTGCCCTTCTCCTCTTAAGGAATCGCTCGGCTTGCTCTCTGTGCACTTTCAGATCCTTCCAAGTCTTGGACGGTGCTATTCACATTGCTTTGAGAATGTCCAATGACAGGTTGTTGCGGCAGGTCTGGAGAATGAATTCTTCAGTTATCGGATTCCGGCAATTCACCGCCTTGTTCCAGAAGCGTCTGACAAAGCTGTCAACTACTTCTCCGTCCTTTTGCTTCTCATCCAACAACGTCCCGATGGATATTTTGGTGTCATCATCGAAGAAGTTTGCAAAGAACATGGATTCCATGCTATCCTAGCTGGTAATGCTCCCTAGTTTGAGATGGCGGTACTAATCAAAGGCAGCTCCTCGAAGGGTGCCACCGAATGACTGAACCATCAAGGGCTCGTTTCCAGAAATAACCCCCAAGTGAGATTTGAAGTATACCAGGTGCTGGGTGGGGGACCGCTTTCCGTCGAATGGTGTGAAGTTAATCAGACTGAACTTTGACGAATATGGGATCGACTCCCACTCTCTTGGGTACGGGCATGGTATGCCCGTCTTCTTCACCTCTTGAGCGGAGATCAAGGTGTTGATCTTACTCTCAAGATCCCTTATCTTTTCATTTTCTGGAATAGCGACATTGCCACTAGCGTTTTTCTAGCTACCCCCAGCATTTCGTTCGTCAGGAGGATGTCCGGCGCCACAGTCTTCTTCCCCGTTTGTATCGCTGTCAACTTGATTGACATTGTTGTGACGACTGATTTCACCTTGACGGTTCGTTAATGCTTGGATTTGTTGGTCATGCATTTCTCTCATCTGCTGTATGGCCATCTCCATTTCGAACTTGAAGTTATCCTTTTGCTTGGCCATCACTTCTTCGAGCATTTTGGCCACATGTATGGCACTAATCATAAGCACCTCATGGGGTAGTTCTTCACTGGAAACTGTGTTGTCGGAGGCCAGTGTGGAGCTGGCATCCGACACTTCATCATTCGACGGGAACCCCTTTTGGATCTTGTCATAATTGGAATGTCAAATTGTCCCGGTGTGCAATCGAGTTATCTGGTCGGATGGTCTGGGACCGGAACGAGTCAATATTCCTCTACCTTTCATGTTGTTAGTGACTCTCAGCAATTCGTCACTTTGAGACACTGACTTTCTCCTATGGAAGCGTCTTGACCTGGGCTTCGACATTTCAGCACCAAGTCTGTCGAAGACCGACACCCTCTCTGGAGTTGCTTTGTTGCAGCTGCACTCCGATAACACTACCCTCATCAACTTAGAATAAAGACACTGCGCAGGCTTCTCGGGGGAACTCCTCTTTTGGGATCTGCTCATACCCCCCACACGATAGTACAACTCATCGGCATGAATGCTAGAGCAACCGTCATGTGTTGGCACGACTTCTCAGGTATGACATCGTCATCATCAAACGAAAATGTCTTCTTCTAAGGGCAGACTATTTTATCAAAGCTGCCAAAAGTGACTCGTCTTGACGTTCGCCTGTCTGGGCATGAAGTCTCAACGGACTCTTGGACTTCAATCCGTAGTCCGGTGCGTAGAGCTGGAGGGGTCTCTGTGTCTTTGAGTTGGATGCGACCTCCTGCATTGGGACTGACCCTTAATTTCCTCAATGGACCCAGACGTTCCTTAATCAGAATTTTTTCTCGATCATCTTGCAACAGGCTGAGGCGCTCTGTGATTGTTGGCTTGCTAGTTGCAACAGGAACAAGCTTCACCGGAAGTTTGGATGTGGACACCAAAGGTGGTCTCGGCACCGGAGGAACTTGAGTTGGGGCACCGGCGGACTTTGGTTGAGGCGCCAGGGCAACTGGTGTTGGGTCACCAGCAGACTTCGGCTGAGGCACTGGGGTAACTGGTGTTGGGGCACCGACAGCTTTTAGTGTTGGAGCCGTGGTGACTGGAGTTAGAGCACCAGTTTTTGGCCTCCAGACTCAGCAGATTGTTGGTGGCTTCGTGGCCACCTCCTCCTTCTTCAATTTCTAGGCTTCTTGCACCAAAGCCCGAACCTGCGCAAGGAGCGCGTGGCGCTTCTAGATGCACTCCTGAAGTGTTGAATGGTTTCGCTTGACTCGGACCCATTCAGTTGTCGATGGCTTGGCGGGGCTGCTAACCATCTGAGACTGAAGCCTCTGAGTCAATCTAGATCTTAGATCCGCGTCGTAGCAGATCCCGTCGATTGATTACATGGCCTTAGCGAATCTACACGCCATGCTCTGTCGCCGTCACTATCGTGCTCTCTTCGATAGTGTGGGCACGACATCGGCGGTCGTCCCCAGCGCCGAGGGGACTGAGGCTGCGGATGCCGAGGGAACTATACTGCTACCTGCAACTTTGGCTGCAGCGAGGCTGGAATCTTCTTCATAGGACTCAGCATTTGAGGCCCAACAGATCTTCCTTGCTGTGGAGATCCTTCTGGACTTGCGGGGAGAGGTAGATCAGGATGAGGAGGAGAGATGCTCCTTGAACTTCTGCTGGTCAAACTCATATTCGACCTCTTCCTCGATTGGGATCACAATCTACAGTTGTGACACGACGATCTCGTCAGCGAGACTGTTGGCTCTGACTGTGGTCGCTAGCTTGTTCGTGGGGGAAGTTGTTTTGATTTCCATTGCAAATGAATCCATTACTGCTTCTTAGCTTTTACAAAATTCTAACAAAAAGATCGCCTTTTTTAGGCTTACAATGAAAAATCAACAAAGATTATAACTTTTTAACCCTAGTTGAACAAACGCGGGATCCGTTTATCGAATCCTCGCTTATGTGGGATCTTGGCCTGTGCCGGGGACTTTTTTCCATCCATGGACCGGCGTGTGATCAGATCGAGATGCTAGATCTACAGATCTGCGTTGATTATTTCACGAAGGAAATATATACCAACGGGGATCAACTCACGAAGGAGATGATAGCCAGAGTGGGTGAAATTGACCAAGCGAAGTCACGCATGAACCCTGAGATTAGAACAAATCTTAATCTAGAGGGTAGACCTGTAGATCTGACCTAAATCAATGTAGATCTGGTCTGGATCTCCTCCAAATCTCCTCCTCGATGTGTGGATCTGAGTCAGGATGAGTTCTTCACTCGCACAGAATGTAGATCTGAATTTTCTCCTTTGCAAAAGCTTAGATCTATGCAAAAAGCTCCCACAAATCTAGCCCAGAAACAGAAAAATTCCAACCCATGCAAAATTCTCAGCCTGGAGCAAATGAGACACCCCTTCCTATTTATAGGGGTTGGGGGGTCGGTTGGGCGGTTGTGGCTCAGCCTTGGCTGAGCCACCTCGGCCTTAGCCGAGGCAATCTCAGCAGAGGCCGAGTCACACCGAGGTGACTCGGCCTTGGCCGAGTTTCCTCAGTCTTGGTCAAACCTTCTCGGCTTTGACTTCCTCACAGCCCTGTTCTGGTGATTTGGTTTATCCGGTCGCCTCAATTCCTGAGCCCGATTGACCGTCTCGTCAATTCTAGAGTTCAGTTGACTTAATTCCATCGCCGTTCGAGTCTAGTTGATCCCGTCTCGTCAACATTTGAATCTAGTTGATTCGTCTTGTCGAAGCTCACTGATTTGAAGCTTCGTCGTTGGATTATTGCACGATTCGTCGCTTCACTGACTTGCACACCTTGCCGGTTCGCTTCATGTGTTTGTTGACTCGCATTATGCGTTTTGCAGCGCGGTTATGTTGTCAGCGGTTCTTGGTCGCATCATCGGATGGGTCGTCAATTGCCAATCCATCATCACGAGTCACGTTCGGGCATTATATGTAATTTTTAACACCTACAGTGGGCATGCTGGTTGACTTTGTTTGCATCTCTTTGTGGTCTCTGAATAATCTTCAGTCTTTCAAACTTTTTCATATGATTGGGGTACTAAAAATGATGGGTTTGTTATTTCAAATTTGCATGGGAATGAACCTCTAAAAGTTATTTGTTGTCTTTTTTTCCTTCTACTGCAGTCAACTAACTGACTGCGCCTCTATGGCTTCAACCCTTGTAGAATTTGTATGATTAAAAGTCAATTGGTATGGTTGATGATATTGCTTACAGTTGTCGAATAATTTGTCTGCCATTTTTTTCTATTTATGCATCTGTTTTGTTTTCTTCCTAACATTTAGTTATCTGAGCACCTTTTGCTATTTCTTTCTTTTTTAAGAAAAAAAATTATACTTTTTCTGCTGAATTTTGTTGGAATTGATTAGAATACGATTATTTGAAGTTTTGAAAACAATTATGTAATACAGGGGATTTCTAAGCCTCTGAGGTGAACCTCAATATTTTCTAATCTATGATTTACTTATCATTGGCTTTTAAAATGCAAACAACTCACTTTACATGCTGCTTTTTTATATCAATTTTAAATGTTTTTGAGTACTAAAATACAAAAGAATTAAGAAATAAAGAAAGAAATAAATTTATTATATTGAAGACTGAAAAACTAAATAAGAATAAAATATGAAACTAAAATCTAATGATTTTCTTTTAAGAATATATTTTGCACCTCCAACGCGGAGATATCATCAATAATCAATCCAGAATCACCTTGCTACCCGGCATGCAAGATTTGTCAAAAGAAGGTATTCATCGACGATAGCAAAGCAAGATGCGACAAATGCAAGAAGGAAGGCACAGAATGGGAAATCAAGTAAGTGAGAGAAATTCCTTTTTCATAGCACAATAGCAATAGGAATAACATCTTTTTTAAACAAGGTATCTCATGCGATTGGAAGTAAAGGATGATATCATCGATACTTTGTTTGTTTGTTGCTTTGTTTTAATTAAGTTTTAAGTTAAATGAGTTTAGGCTTATCAAAATCTATGTTGTTTGGGGAATTTGTGTTACGAATCACAAAACAAATTGTTAATAGAACCATTCAATAAGGAATTTGTGATGTCTCCTGAAGCATGCACAGGAATCCAATGAATGTTTGTGTCACTCTTGGGCTATTGGTTTCAGAGCTCAATGGAGACCCTTGAAAAGGTAGGGTGATCAATTTCAGCAAAAACAATCAGCTTCATATGATCGAGAGGGAGAAGCATGTTGATTAGATTTCATTTTTTCAGGAAATGGATTGGGAAATGAACACTGATGTCTAAAAGATATTCAATAGATTGCTTGATGTGGCGAAGAAGGAGAATTTTCAGAAGGAGGATTAAATGATAAAAGTATTATATACAATGTGAGATTTGCTAAAAGTAATACAGCAGGTATAAAATTTTCCCTCTTAATTATACTAATTTGTACTTAGAAACTTTTAGATTTGCTTATTTTGTAGATTCATTAACACACTCATATCCATGTGCTAGTTCAATTAAATGATTGTTCATCTCAGAGGAATTTTTCCTTTGGTGGTAATATAGTGAGTGTCTGCTATTCAATTTTTATTATATCTCATTCTCTAATAATATTTCAAGTTTAAGGATTATTTAGAATTTAAAAAACTTATTCCTAGCTTTGCAAATGTATTCTCAAATAATATTATTTTTTAGATTTATCTTGAGTTAATTTGTTTTTGTTTTTGTTTTGGTTGTATAAATTGTGCAACTCGAGCAAGAAAACCACTCTCAGCTTGGGGATGTAACAATAGTTTCTTATAGCTACGGCTACAATTGGATCAGTGTATGAATTATATATCAGGAAGGAGAAGAATCTGCATTACCTCTATTAAAGGAATAAGGCTAGCTATTTCTGCTCTGGGGAACGACTACTTATTTGAAGTCTTTTGAGATGTGTGAAAAATGTGACTGATCCAACAACAAACTTGGGAATCTCTGACTCAAAAGTGTTGTCTTCTATAGGGCGAGGTTCTCCAATTTGACTTATTCAGTCAAGCACTCCTTGTTTAGCTGTTCTTTCCCCCCATCACTAAGGAAAGAAGGATTGCCGGCGTGCTGTGTGAATTATATTTTTGTGTAGTTGCTTAATTATTTATTTAATTGTATAGTTGCTTAATCATTTGCGTGCTTCCATCTATAGTCCATAGTAAAATAGTTTATTTATATTATTGAAAAGTATGAAAAGTATTGAAAAGTATGAAAGGAGAAGCTTTGTGCAATATGGTGCTGATATAACACTATTACAACATATGTATTCTATAATAAAACCATTTATTTTTATTATTAAAAAGTATGAAAGTAGAAGCTTCATGCAACATGGTGCAGATATAACACTACTAATATCCTATCTTTGACCTGAGTTAATCCTAAATCTATTTCTCGCAAGAAGATTTAAACCAATAGAAGGCCCAAACCAATAAAAGGTGATGAAAATGACGATTTCAACAAGGTATATAGCACTAAAGTGAAGGAGTATGGCAAGCCTGAAAAATGATATAAATAAATAAATTAAGGGGATGAAATGTAAAAACATTAAGATAAAACTTGGAGAGTCAAATATTATTTGAAGTAGCATTATGTCTAAAATATTTACTTATATTTCTTTTGTTAGCATAAGTTGTAAAAAAGAAAAAAAAGAAAAAATTTTAGTAGCCTACAAACTTCAATTGTTCATTTAAGACATTTAAGTTGTTGAGTTTTTATCTTTTTGTTCAAGGTGTTGCATTTTCTGTCGAAGTTGTTAGCTTGTTCGTTTAATCGTTTTGCTAAAGATAATTATGAGGTAATGTTTATAGTGGGGTACTCTTGTATTAGTAAGATGTTTGTACTGATGCAAAGTGTGTTTTTCATAAAAATGACAAGATTATTGCATGCAATATTAGTTGTCCTTCAAATGTTTCATCTCATGTGGTTTCTTAACATGCATCACGTGCAACGCACATATTGCATTCTAGTATCCATAAAAAGGTATTGGATTTGTGTATAGTAGATGCATATCAATTTGTTTGTCTTAGAATAGTTAGGTCCATATTAGCAGTGACAAGAAATATGATTGGATGTCTTTCTATGATTCACTGACTATAATGCTTGATCGAGGTATTTAATTGTACAATGTTTTTCTAAAACTAAATATTTGGATATGGTCCTTAACTTTTTTCCATTAAGGTGTTGTACAATGTTTTTCCAGATGGTAATACAGTTTACTTTTTAGTGAAGGTTGAGATGGAACGGAATAATAAAAGAAGATAATGGAGAACTCCAATTCTCTGAGCATAATAAAAAACAAGTAATAAAAAGCTAAGAAATTTTATGAAAGAATAGTCCTTACTAGAAACAATTCCGCAATCCATCTTGCTAGAATCTTTTAACCCTTACATCAAAACAATATGGTGCAAAATCCATTAAGTATATTTAAGCTAAATTTATCTTAAAAGTTTCAACTATGCATAAATTAATAAAATATTAAAAGGTATGTTTTTATAAATGAAAAATGTTTAAAATATGTTGAAATAACACGTCATATGTGTCATATGTAGGGAAATATGTAAAAGGTATGTTTTTTGTAAAAGGTATAAAAACATATAATTTTTTCAGAAACATTATGACACACACAAGGATGGTAATAATTTTTAATTCATTAAAGTTATGAGTTATTTGGATATTAATCCTTTAGATCTTTAGTAATGCGATATTTAATTAGATATTAGCCCCTTCATGATCATAGTACTCATCAGCTAAAGATATATTATGAGACTATCATTAATTTATCTAGCCAAACATAGTTTTTAGTGTAAATATGATCATAACCATTTTATTAAACCAAGCGTCTGAACTGTTATGTTAACATGTTATGGTAGCCAAAATTATTAAAAGTGTACCTCAACTAGTTATATCTTATCTTAAAACCTAAATAAAATTATGATTTACTTATCATTAGTTTTTAAAATCATTAAAAGTGATACAAATTGTTTCAACTATAATTGATTACTATTATGATGTGATGATGCTATCTTAAAACCTAAATAAAATTATTTGGTTTTTTTGGTAGGCAATAAAATCTTTGGTATTATTAGGCAATAAAATCATTTTGACTTTATTTGTTTCCTATGATGATATCTTCAAATTTGTCAAATCCTAAAAAATAAAATAAGATAATTATAGTAAAGTGGTATATTTAGATTCTCTCATTAATTAGAGTTTTATTAATAATTAAGAATAAAATTTAGGATAATAAATAATTTAATAGAAATAAACCTAATTACTTGAAATTGAGGATAAAAATTTGAATATTAGTAAATCAATTTAAATTTAGTTAAAAGTTAGATTTTTGAAATAAAATCGATAAAGAAATCCTACCCAAATACTTCTCAAATAATTTAAATATCTAATGTTTCATCTTCTTTATTATTCCCATTAATTTCTTTTAAGAACCGACACAAGTATATTATATTAAAATGAAAGATTATGAGATAAAACAAGCAAAAATAAAATAAACACGATGATTGTTCAAAATCAAGAGAAGAGCCCCCAATTGCAAATATCTTCTCGATTCTAAAAAAGCCAAAAGAAAACCAATTGTTAGAAAAAAAGAGGAGCAAAATTACATATTCTTAGTATTTAAGAAGCCTAAAAAAGTAGAAATAGAGCATGGAAATTTTCAATCCTATAAAACATAAAAGAAAAAAGAATTATAAAAAAATAAAATAATATGAAACAAAGAAAAGAAAATACTTACATTGGGCTTCCAAAATTAAGATAATAACCCTTAAATGGCTTCAAAATATACTTTGACATCCTAAACATCCAAAAGAAAATCTATACAAGTGGAACAAAGTTAGATATTCTTAGTATTTAAATGACCAAAAAGAATCAAGAAGTAGAAAAAGTGGAATAAAGTGAGGAAATTTTTAATCCTAGATATACAAAATAATATGAATTATAGAAAAAATAGAATAAAATAAAGAAAAGTAAAATACTTACCATGAGTGCTCAAAATTAAGATAAGGGCCCCCAAATTGTATCAAAACATCTTCTTGGTCCTAAAAAAATTAAAGGAATATCAATAATTAGAACAAAGTGGAATAGTGAAAGAAATTCTTAATCTTTAAACAAAAAAGAGCAATCAAAATAACAAATTGAAATAGAGAGATAACTCACCATGATTTTTTTATCCATCAGGACATGCTATAATTTACACAATTAAAATATAAAAATTATGATAGAATACACAAAAATACATTCTCAATCCTGAAAACTTAAAAAGTAATAAAAATAAAGACAAATTAAAATATTTACCTGTAGAGCGCTCAAAATCCAAAGACTCTGACAATCCGCAAATTGAAAATACATTCTCAGTCCTAAAAAATAAGAAAAAGCAAGAATTAGTAGAATGAAAAATAAGTAGACATTCTCGATTCTGTGAAAACAAAAGACTACATGGGTTGGAATAGAGAGACCTTAACAATCCTGAAAAATAAAAAAATAAAGAAAGTTAGAGATGGGTAGGTATTTGGGATGGAGAAGGGAGAGTGTATCTCTTTTATTTAAAGATTCAAAATAATAAGCTTCAAGCCTAAAATTTGTTACCATATTTATTAATATCGTAATTGATTTAATTTTATTGTGAATAGATAAGCATATTTAGTTTCCAGAATTAATGAGCATGTCCTTTTTCTAGCATATTGTAGGCGTTGAAAATCGTTTATCAGTACCCGAGTCAGACTCGTGACGGCGGGTTCGTAACCAACGAACTATCAACCGACGCGATAAAAAAACGCTGACGACGTAATCACGCCATAGAATGCATAAAACGGATCGATGAATACATGAAGTAAGTTGACAAGGCGTACAAGTCAACGGAGCGACATATCATGGAATAAATCCAACGATGAAGCTCCAAGTCAGCGAGAATTAATGAG
>JBAKGM010034214.1:0-19731 GCA_037177215.1 Asparagus racemosus
ATTATCGTTGCAAATTTTACTAAAATCCATTTGTCACGTTAATTATTTTAATCTAATTTCCTGCCTACGATCATGAATTTTGGCGAAACGATGTTTATTCGATTTAGATCTCTAATTCTGATAGACCCCCTCCCCTGTTTCGCATCAATGTGCTTTAAAATTTTAGGCTGTAGAGTAATCATTAATTTTGGTGATACATATAATCAGTTGTAATTTTCATAAATTTAAAGGGGTTTTATTTAATTTTTTTATTTTTGTGTGTGTGTGTTGTTTTTATTTTTTTTATTCTCAAAAGAATGGTTTTCGTTTTTTTAGAGGCTTTTTTCGAATTTAAAGTTATTTATTTTATAAAATAAAGTGTGAGATTTATAGGTCAAGCTTTCATAAAATGATGGTGTCAAGCTTGATAAATTTATTTAGGATATTGACAATGGCCATAATTTCTATCTACAATTTGGACACTTTTGTTAGAGTCCTATGCCTGTCCACAAAATAATTTAATTTTGCTTTTCCAATTAATCAACTTCTCCTTGAAATGGGTAAATAGCCTAGAATATAAAGTATCATATGTATCACCAAATAATATCAGCTATATTTCTCATCATTACCTTTCTAACATTGCTTACAACTGATTATATGGTAACACAGAAAATTTTAGAGTTACAAGGCAGTCTCTCAAAAATTTATGAGAATTACAAAGGCTGCCTCTCAAAAATCTGAAAATGGCATGCACAACCCTTAAAATTTTCAAAATTACAAAATCAGACCCTTGAAAATCCTAAAACTACAAAAGCAACCCCTCAATATTGAAAATTATAAACAAACTCCTAAAAACCGTTGTAGTGGATAGGAAAAATCATAGATAATCATATTTCGCATATTATTGATTTCTAAATTACAAAAATGGTTATAAACAATTATGCGATCATTTTCAAGTGGAAGGAGACAAAAATGGTAGCAAACTAAATTTTGGTAGGAGAATGTGCAGAAATAAAAACTTTTTTAAATAATTGCAAGTATGAGATATTTTATAAAAGCATAAATGCAACGTATCTCCCTACTTTTGCAACGGCAAAAGGAAAACTAGTTAAGAAAGGGAAAAACTAAAACGGAATACTGTCTCCTAATTCTTATTGCACAAGCTAGCTAGCGTTACAGGGTAGCTACGCGCTCTCTCTTTTTGTGCCCATCCCTGTGTTCTCTTTATAATGGGTTCGGTCGTGTGTAACTCCATCTCCAAGTTAAGAAGTAGGACTCCATCTCCAAATTAATAACTCTAAACCCTAGCTCCTCCAAATCATGTCATCAATCAAGATTCATCTCTTAGCCTCTCCTTCACCTATTCCTATGGTGAGAGCTCCTTCCCTTTCACTTTCCACAGCAACTTCCATTAGTTTCTGTCCCCTCCTCAAATCAAATGCCACACCCACTCCCATCAATCCGCTCCTCTCTCGTTCCCCTCTCCATCTCCAAGCTGTGAGGGGAAACTATATATTCTGGAGAGCTTGGGGAATTGATTCCAGGAAGATTTGTTTGGGATTCTGAAGATCTGCTGTCAGCCAATCAAAGCCGGTGGACGCCTCAAGAATTTGTAGAATCCATAATCTCAAATGAGAGAAACGTTACGTTGTCTCTTCCATTTGAAGGGATACTGGAAGCCGTTGGGCTAGGGAACTACAATCTATGTCTAGATGAACTCCCCTTCTGTAGAGCAATTAATGGAGTTTGAAAGAACATTGATGCCGACAGTCTGTCTGTATCTTGCAAACAAGGGGTCAGATCGAAAATCTCATGGCCGACTTTATTACAGCCACAGAAGAGGAGATGCCCTTACTTGTTTTTGCTAGGAACGACCAGTTTCTAAATACATACATGGCCAGGGTGTAAAGAGACTTTTTTACTAGATAGCAAGCGGGATGCTGTTTCCTTTGTTAAGATGGCGTACGCTGTGAATGAATTAAAGCTGAGAAGGCCGAGCGTAATACTGCTCTCAAATGACGACAATGAAGAAAATATATGGATTCCCATTTTTGAAGGGATACATGCCGCAAGAAGGAATGAAAGCAAATATAATGGCCAAGGTTTGCATATCGGTGGCCATGGTGTTGAACTGGCTTTCCGCAAAAAGCCTAATGCCACCGATTTATTCAAATGACCCAGTCAAAACTGCTATTATATCTGCTTATGAAGGAACACCGGTGTGTATGGCCTTCACGAGTGATGGAACGCTGCAAGTTCTCCAAGGCATGAGGAGGCACGCTGAATCTGCTCTAGTTTCTCTTCTTTTTGAAGAGAAACTCAAGATGAACGATATTGCTGATTATGGAGTGTCGGAGGGACAAGTCATCAGAATATGCCACCACACAGAACTGTTTGAGAAAATGGAAATAGCCTTCTTCCAAACAAGGAGGCTTAACATGCCTGTAATAGTTTCCTTCACTCAGTCTCTGTTCTTAACGTGAGGGAGGACGTATTTTGCTAAGTAAGCTTTTTTTTAAATTTTATTTTAACGAAGCATCCTTACTTCATTTTGTCATGTGGGATGCTTAGTTATGTTTTTAGGATTCACTTTTTTTTCTTGTTATGTTGAGGGAGGACTGTATTAAATTGCTGGAAACTATAGCATTTTGTTGGAATGGAAAGTACTACAGCATCATTTTGCAATGTATTACACTTTCATTTTGCTATATTCTTTTTCGGTACAAGTTTAATAAAGCCAAGCCACATGTAAACTTTAGGGGCTCACCCGTCAAGCTTACTATCAGTAATGGATCAGCAATAGTCATGAGGGCTGTAGCAAATACGCTATGGAACTTATCCTCTCCTACTGTCCTACATACCGAGCGAAGTAAATTACGAAATGCTCCAGGAAGTACCAAAACTATACCCTTATGCTTCAACACATTCAGGAGAATGTTAAGAAGCTGTCCTGATTTCAGGTAGACGAGAACGTTAAGAAGCTGTCCTGATTTCAGGCAGACAAGAACAATCATGATAACCAATTTGAGTACCATTGAAGGATAGTAATTATTTGCATTTAGTTTGGATGCCTTAATCCAGTGAATCATCCCAGGCTGATCAAATAGCATCTGTTGTATCAAGTATGTAAAACAAATAAATGATTGCATAAAGAAAACGCGGTCACAGGAATCAGTATTAAAGCAGCAAAATGTATCCGAACAACCAATTGCCTCAGCAAAGGAACCTTTTGTTGTATAGAAATAGCATTCACGAGCCGATACCATAAATAGTAGTTGTTCTATCAGTTGGGTTAAGTGGATGGGAATTAACCATGGAAACTTATTTCAAAAACTTAACAGTTTCAGGGGACTTGTATTCAAATTTTACGGTTTGGGGGATTTGTATTCAAATATATGAGATTTGGGGGACCAATATCTCAAAAACCCTTTCGTTTTCTATGAGACAAAAGATGTATACTAAAAAAGAAAACATATGCAAAGAATTATTTTCAGTTAGAAGCAACTTCAACAATCTTTTAGTTGAACATAACTCCATTAATGCTTGTAGTTACTTCATTTTCCATTTAAAAATGACAAACTTCAAAGAACCAGGAAACTCTCTACGACCCTTGCTCTAGACTAAGTTTTCTTTCCAATCATGAAATAAAATGTTTGAATTTATATGTTTAGGACATCTTTTAAGTAAAAACACCTTGACTACCAGAAAAAAAAAGATTAAGATCAGAGGTTGAGTTTACTTATGTACCTTGGGGTGACCCTCTAAAAGCCTGGCCATCCTCAATGCTGTATTATTTTGATATGGTACGCGAAGATGCAGAGTTTTCATACCTTTGGAAATCTTTGATGCCTTATCCTAAGAAGAGGAAACGATAACTCAGTTATAAAGATGGAAAAATCAGAAAATTGGCATAAATAAACATGAAATTTCAGAATATTGAAATGTCGTAACCACCAATAATAGCAGATATCATATTCCAGATATCAATATCTTTGCTTACCTGATCAAGAACACCAGCATAAATATTAAGATATTGTCACATCCTGGAAATCAATATCTGTTGACCACTTACACAGCCTCCAATAACCTGGCAAGAAATTAAATCTACTTTAATGTAAGAGAATAATTCAATCAATCTACTGAGACAATATTGCTACCAGTAAACAGAAGGAGATATTTAGCTCACATTGATAGATCCTGCAATAAACTTAGTTGTAGAATGAATAACTAGATCAGCTCCCAAGGTTATGGGCTTCTGAATGACTGGTGGAGCAAAGGTAGAATCTACACAAACAAGTGCTCCTTTGCTGTGGCAAAGCTTTGAAACCAATTTGATATTGATGCATCGCAACAACGGATATGTTGGAGACTCCGTGAAGAAAAGAGCCACCTAAAGAGAGGCAATTTATAAACTAATAATTAGCCAACAACCACAGAGAAGTGAAGCAAAAGAAACTAATAGCACAGAAAGCACACTAACATTATTCTGCTCCAGTGCTATTTTTAGAGAATCCATGTCAGCAGGGTCAATGACGGTGGCCTGCACGTTAGAGATCACAAAAAATGAGCAGCATGCACAAGACATAGTTAAATTTTTGTGCAATGTCAATCACAATCAAGCCAGAAATAATGTCCTATTAGAAATAGTACACTAGATCATATTTAATCCATTATGCAAACAAGGGAACACAAAACTTACCGAAATCCCCCTTTCTGGAAGCTCATCCTCAATAAACATCCTAATCCTCTCATAGCAACCAGTGGTTGTAATAATATGGCCACCTTTAGGAACCAAGGATAAAAGCACAGTGCCACAGGTATGGAAGCCAGATGATATGAAAAGTGTAGATTCAGCTTTCTCGAGTGCACTGGATGAAAATGCAAGGACAAAAATTACCAACTGATTACTTAAATGATATACAAAAGATACTAAGATAAAAATGATGAGAGAACCTCATCTTTTTCTCCAAAGATACAGATGCTGGATTCAAGAAGCGGTTATAGTCAAAACTTTCCTGCTGACCAACCCATGTTAGAGAAAAAATATTGCGAAGAGGGTAGTTACTCAACATCATTAAGAAAATTTAAAATGAATATAACTAATACCTTGGAAGCAATCAACGCATTGCGGTTCTTAAACAGGTATGCAGATGTGTTGACGACTGGTGTTGTGATATCATTCAAAGCAATGTGAAACTTTTCACATCTCTCTCCTACATTTCAGGGGAAAAAAGAAATCAGATCCCCCCTTACAGCCAGCATGTAATTACCGACATTTGCGCAATACACATAAAACTCTGCTATGGCCTAATCCTTTACTTTAAACAAGATAGCGAGTTATATAATAAACAAATGTAACATTTCAAATAATATATATCAACATGAAACTAACAAAATAGTCTCTCCATGTAAATTCAATTTAAATTTACACTAACATTTGAAATCTCATTACTTTTAAATGAGTCTAGTCCCGACATAGAAGTGATGAAGCCTCACCAAAACTTTATTAAAAAGCGAGTCACAACTTCAAATAAGACAGAGTTATATTCTAAAAATTTGCATTGTTTTAACTCCGAAGGGGGGAAACTTCTCCGATGGAAAATGGGGCGAAAACTAATAATATCTGATAGACATTTTTCATTAAATAAAATGTGTTTCAAAAGATGTCATTTCCCCAAAACTGGCTTAAAAGAATTTGGGTATCTAAAGTTGCTAAAAAGTGCAAGTATCCTCTAAAAACAGGAAAAAGTATATTTTTCATAATCTAAACAAGGAAACATTTATTTTGGAACAGGAAAAAAATAGTAATTGAACTATACTCTTCTTATCATAAGATTCATAACTACGTGTAAGAATATGATTAAAGCATGACTTCAAGTATCTTGAAACGTACACCCCACGAATATTTTTTTTCCTGGGGCACACAGAAGTGTGCTCCCCACAAATATTTTTTTCTGATGTTTTGGATCGGGTTTTGGGTTTGAAACCCATTTATTTCTTAAACCTGTTTTTAAAAATAAACCCAAACTCAATACATGATCCCTTATCCAACGATTAGGGCTCAATCGATGTCATCTCTTCTCCTCTTTCCTTCCCATATCGGTTCCCTCCTCCTCTCTCCATCTCGTCGCTGAAACACCGGCCCAGAGACCGCGTCCCTGAAGCAACAGCCACCGGAGACCTCGTCGAAGCACCAAGCAGCCACCGGAGACCTCGTCAAAGTACCGATAGCCACCATACACCTCGTTGGAGCACTGTCGGCCACAGGTGAGTTTCTAGTTATTTTTTTTCTTCAGTTTTTTTTTTATATACTACTATTTTTTGGGTTTATTATTTCAAGTTTTGGTTTCTATTCACATCTTTATTTACATCTTTATTTTGCAAATTTTGATAACTAATGGCATTGAACTAATGGTAGTTCACAAAACCACTAGTTTAATTAGGGTAATCCTATGTAGTGTTAGATTGCCCTGTCAATTAGAGATAAAGGGTGTTAGATTGCCCTTTCAATTAGAGAAATTGGACACTCTCACATGATTGGAGAGGATCTGAATCCTTTCAAAATACTTAAAAGATTTGGATGACTAATTTCAAAATTATGAAGATTTATGAGACAAATTTCAAAGACAATTAAAGACTTGAGGACTGATTTTCAGAACATCAATATTGTCAGGAACATGGATGAATTTAGAGGAAATAGTAGAGATTGTAGTGAGGAAGTTGTTAACTTGTTGTGTAGTGGGTGGTTGTTAGTTATGAGAGAGGCTATGATCTATATAATGTAATATTATCTATGCTTATTATGGAAGATATTAATTCAAGTTTCTATCTTAATCTCTTTGTTCAGTCCCTCTCCTTTCTCCTTTCTCTGAATCCTCTTCAACCTCACTCTAGTCTCTCTCTCTCCTCTCTAATCTCTTCTCCTTTTCAATCTATTTCTATGGCAAATCAAGTCGAGTTCAGACTTCGGCACCTAACAATTTGATCTTTGGATGACTAATTTCAAAATTATGAAGATTTATGAGATTAATTTCAAAAACAATTAAAGACTCGAGGACTGATCTTCAGAACATCGATCGACTAATATCAAACTTTGAAAGAGTTCGGCAGTAATATGGAAAGAAACCAAGGGGGAAAAACTACCAGCATGAACAGAAAGTGTCTCGTCAGAGGTGACGAAAAAATCAGTGTTAGCTGAGCGCGGGGCTTCATCAGGCGTCGGCACATCGGGCCACGTCGGGACGGCGACCGGCGAGACGTAACTGTTGCCGCGATGCCTGTGGATGAGGGGCCACGAGATGCTGGAGCGACGGCGGCCCAAAAAGAAGTCGCCTTTGTTGGGTTTTCCCGATGAAATAGCCGCAGAATTGGGGAGAGCAAATAGACTGTTAGGGCTGAAGGCAGCGGCCATTGAGGCCGATAATAATGACATTTTGAGATCTTCAATTATTGGGATGCGATCGAATGAATTAGCAATGTGTTTTCACATATTTTTGTAAACTTCTATTTTTCCTTTTGTGCGCGTGTATTTAAGCCACCTCGCCTGTTTTTCCATTTTTCCCAATATTTCCCTTCTTGAATCAACTACTTCAACTACTTTACATATGATAGCAAAACACAAGAAATCTACAGTGTTTTTTCGGGGCCCATTTATTTGGCTGACATATATCCACGTCAGCGAATTTCAAAATTCAATTTTTTTTTAAGAACAGCTGTCCTCAGCTTTATAAAAAAAATAACCAGCAAGATATTACTCCTCCCCCCTCTCTGTTCTCCTCTCCTCTTCCCTTCTCATGTCCCAGATCGATTCTAAACCTCTCCGCTTAACTTCCACTCATATTCCGATCCCGACCAGCACCAACAAGATGAAAACCATCAAGATGATCCCAAACCCTCCACCTGCTAGCACCGCCGCCTCCAGTGTCACCTCACCGCCAAATCCTTCACCGCCGCCTCAGCCTTTTCCGCCGCCAAAGGCCTCACCGCTTCCAACTACGCCTCCTCGCCGAAGCCCTATCGATTCCTTTTCTATAAAAAAAATCCCTAATTCTCCTCTCTTCCTCCTCTATCTTCTCTCCTTCAGAAATCCTAACGTTTTCTTTTTTGTTCAACCTAGCGTCGAGAGGATAGAGTTATTCAGATCCAACTTCGATTCTGACCTCAATCTCAACTTCGATCCTCACGAATTCTGACCAACCTTCCGAATCTGACCTTGATCCTAAATTCTCGAAGTCGACAGTGAGCCGCGGATCTGGATTTCGAATCTCTAACACAAATTTAGGTTTTTCTTATCACACATAGCAAGCCACAAAATGAAAGAATGCCATGGCAAGGAGAGAGAACACCATGCAATGGGAGCCCGCACAACCCTTATCTTGTTTACAAAATATGTCCCTACGTGCAAGAGAAAATTTCAACTTACCAAATTTGACCCATAGGCCAGCCTGCTGGATAAAGACATCAACAGAACCCCAGTGCGACAAGATCCGATCTCTAATTCGCAAAATATTCCTCCAAAACCATGAATCTACACCGCTAACATGTGCATCCCCAATAGAATTTCGTCTAAGATACTGCCATGCATGTATCCATTTAATCCAAAGGTGATCCTCCTTTGCATGTATAGACCAAACAATTTTAAGCGTAACCACTTTATTCCAAAATTCTGCCTCAATAAGCCCACCTGCCCTCTTTTATTTGGTAAAAATAATTTATTCCAAGAGACTAAATGAATTTTATGCACCCCTGCTTTACTCCCCCAAATGAAATTACGTCACATTTTATCAATCTCCTTCAGAGTTCTTTTTGGCAACATGTAAACCCCGCTCCAGAAAGCATGCATGCTGAGGAGTACTGATTAAACCTGTTATATTGTGACCCAAATTGCTTGTTGGGCCTATGGGCCACTTATCCTCTTATCCTTATTTTGTAGTATTTAAACCTAAGTAAGAAATGAGAAATTAGGGTTTTATCCTCAAATTTGTCTCTCAGCCTCCATCTCTCTCTATCTATCTCTCTTCTCAAACTTCTCAAAATCTAACAATGATCGACATCGTTTCCCACTCGATCGACTCGAGCTCTCATTCCCGAATGACGGGTGTAAGAAGTTTGGGTCCGACAATTCATCGATATTACATTAATTGTGTAATCAGTGCCTTGATTCCCCCGTCTCACATGATAATTAAGATACCTCGAACCACTCTGGCTGAAGGCATTACCGACCTCATCCCATTAATGCCGAGGGAACAGCGCTAACTCCTGCGCCAATCTCCAACCGACACCTGTTAAGGTTGTCCAGTGCAGCGACCTCTACATGTTTCTGTCTAATCATCAAGTCAGCACACGTGGGAATGGGGCTGACTCACACTTCAGCTTATTGCCAATCAAAATGATGTAAATGCCCTCCGACTCCCATATAAATAGAGAAGTGGGTAATGAAAAAAGGGGGTAAGTTACCTAACCTGGAGAATTTCTCCCAATCATGCTCTTCTCATCTGTTTCTGTTTTTAAAGAAGACCCATACCAACTTGATCGTCGGTGGGACCACCGGAGACGCCAACTCTTCCTATTCACAGGTCTTCTTCCGAAGCAGGAGAGATTCCTCCGCAACTGCACCACCAGGCATTAGAAAAGAGAGCGGACCACACTCATCCAAACACTAATCAACAGTGACTATCGACTGTGTGATCTCAGAACATCAACCGTTTTGTTAATGTTTTCAAATATTTTGTTGTAAACTAGATTTGAATACGCAATGGTAATAAATAATTAAATAAAAAGACAAACTATCATGCATTGAATAGTTGTGGAATGGCTTGATCCACAAATAAAACAGCATCAAAATCATATCATTTTTAATTACAGTAAACTGAGCATCGTACTTATACTTGCAGTCTTGCACTAATAATAATACTAAAATAAGTAATGTAATCAGGCCATCAATGTCCACCCCCAACCAAAAAGAGAGAGAGAGAGAGAGAGAGAGAGAGAGAGAGAGAGGAAATTCAAGGACATTGAAAGAAAATTAATATTGGAAAAATAATGTCATCACAAAAATATAGATTGCAGCAATAATAAAAAAGTGTTTTATTAATATTAACGTTTTCCCCCATCTTCCTTAAAAGGGAAAAAAAACAAATTTGAAATGGTCCTTAAGTATCCCATAAATGGTAAACAGCAGTCAACAGAGAAAAGCTATTTAAAAAAACTCTCCAAGCCGCACACACTGACAACTACAAACAAGGAGATTGATTTTGGTGGATCCAGAAAGGGAAATCACAAGCTAACCATCAAAAACAAAAAACAAAAAACAAAAAACACAATCTATCTATGACAACATCTGTTTCCTTCTCTCTGCACAAACAAGCCAACCAATAGATTCTATCTATATCTTCCCCCATCTTCCTTAAAAGGGAAAAAAACAAATTTGAAATGGCCCTTAAGTATCCCATAAATGGTAAACAACAGAGGAAAGCTTTTTTTTAAAAAAAAACTCTCAAAGGTCAAAGCAGCGCTCACTCACAACCACAAACAAGGATGAAGAAACGTGAAACTGCAGAGTTCAAATGTGACCCAAGACAAACTCTTCTATTTATACCCATCTCGCTTCCTCTCACTCCCTCAAACTTCCTCAACAGCAGCCATTTCCCAAAATGGGAAGCCATTTATACAATGTTTGCTGCGGATGGGTCACTAAGGTTTCGGGCCACTTCCGGTGGGTCACTGCTTCCCTCAAAGAGCTTATTATTATTGAGAAGAAACATAAGTTGAAGGCGGCGATAATCGACGGAGGCGGAGTTGACCCGGAAGCGGGGGGCTCGGAGCTGGCTGGGAGCGACGCCGCAGGCCCAGATGCTTCCTGCAACACCAAGTTCAAAAAGAGCGTTCTCATTTACCTTTACGCTATCCTCTTGTTTAACTGCAACATCATTCTCAAGTCTGTATCGCGTGACGATCCGATTCCGAAGCTGGTGCTCATCGTGGACTTGGCTAGTTTCCTTACCGGGGCTGCAATGATTCTGCTGTTGCACTCTATTTCCCCGAAATCAGGCTTCGTCAAATTTGTAGCTTGCTGCATGACGCTAATGATGATGGCGACCGGGCTTTCTATTCTCATCCCGGAGATAGTTCACCCTCGTACCGGCAACGGGAAACGTTAATTAGCCGGTGAATATTGATAGGATGGCCGATTTGGGAAGGAGATGTGGTAAAAGTACTTTTTTTTATTTTCTTTTTTAGTAATAATTAGGAAATTATGTTATGTGACTGTTAGGGTTGTTTGTTGCTTAATATTGTTATGGGTTTTTTTTTTCTTTGTTATTAATAATTAGGAAATGATGTTATGTGACGGTTAGGGTTGTTAATAATGTTATGGTTTTTTTTTAATAAAGGAAGAAATGTTGTTGTGTAATGGTTTGTTAGGGTTGTTTGTTGCTCATGATATGTTTTTTTTTAACGAAATGTTATGCTAAAGTCTGTGTTGTTGATGTTGCAATGATGATCTCTCTCTAACTTAAGATTTTCGTATGTGTCGTAACGTTATGCTTTCACCACTGTGAAACTTACCTAGAAGAAAAATAGTCTGGAAAGAACAAGAGAGTAAAATGAAATGACGATTTCGCCCTTCAGACAACAGCACCGGCGAAAGAAGGTGGCGAGTTAAGTCATAGCTGTAAATTGGCAATTGCAGGGGGCAAAATGACAATTTTTTTGGCTTTAGCGGACGTTCAGGGTACGCCGCTGAAAATATCATGCCGACTTCATTTATGACGAAGTACTTGCTGTTTGCAGAAATTACGCTACAAACGGATGTTATTAATTTATTTCTGAATTTATACAAGAATTTTGTATCTTCACGTATGTTGGGATTATGAAGTGGGTTTTATCTGAATTCCTAAGGCTACATTTAGTAACTTGGGTGTTTGTGACGTTTCTGTTTTTGTTTCTGCTGAAAAAGAAACAAAACACGTTTGGGAACTGACTCGTTTTCCTATGCTAAAACACAACCAACTCAAAATTTCAAACGGTTTTCTCAAAACAACAAAAAGTTGTTTTAAGCCTAACGTTTTAGTTTCCTCCAAACTATCAACCCCCAACTTCAGAACCTATTCTCCACACCCTCTCTAGATTGCCGCCACCTCGCTGCCAGGAAGTTGCCGCCGTCGTCTCGTCTCCTCCAACTCGATCGCGGCCGCCAGCGCTACCACGAACTGATCACCGTCACTGTCGTCATCTCCCCCCAGTAGATCGCCTCCGCTATTGCTCTCATGAAGTCGCCATCGCGGTTGCCATCTCCTCTCAGCAGATCGATGCCACCATCGTTACGACGAAGTCGCCGACCGCAGCCGACCTCGTTTTCTATCAAATCTCTGTCGAAAGGTAACTCCGCTTGTCCTATTATTCTATTTTATCTTTGATTAATTACTTCTGCAAAGATGGGTTTTTTTATTAATCAACACCATGAATCAATGAGAAGGATTTTTTTGGGGATGAAAGTAACAAACACAGAAAGGTGATGCATTTTATTCTTGAGATGGCTAGTTTCCAACCCATTTCCTTTAAGTGTGACCATCTTTGTGAAGTTGGTTGACTTTCTAGTGCTCAAGCTTCCTTTGTTTTCCATATTGAATGATGCCTAAATCAGCAATTGCGCATTACATTACATGTTCTGAATTCAAAATCGATGTATAGTTGGTTGTTCCTTCAAGTAAGCATGTACGTATGATTCAAAATTCTCATTTGTGATTCAAAATTCGCATTTGCTTACAATTCCTGATAACTTAATAAGTTGAATGCAACTGATGTCTAATTCTGGTTGTTTATTTTTACTTTTTTATTGTTTTGGAATCCATATTGATCTCTACATAGATTTTGTTGTTCTGAGCCCTTTAGCTACATTGGTTGCCTATAAATTTATGTCGAGGAAAAGAAAAGATAGGATTAATAATATGAATTGGTTTTACATTCCATTTTATACTCATTCAATAGTTGGAAAAGTTACATTATATTGACTTATCACAATGCATGATAAAATTGCGTACTATATATTGAAAACTTAATATATGTTATATTATTAATATGCTTTGAGATTGATATATACGTCATTATTATCAATGAACTAAGTTGAATTGTTTGTTATAATTATTTTGTTTTCCCCTTTTTATTGGATCAATAATGAAAGGGAAACAATCATGCGGTGATGGCGACATCGACGGTGCATCGCCTAGTTGTCGCTGGTGACATCGCCGGCACCGGGTGGTTTCGCCGGTAATAGTGGCGGCGGTGATGGTAGCGGCAAGAAGGATATCAGTGTTGATATTGATTGGAACTAGTGTTTAATCATATTTGAAAAACACTTTTAAAAACAACAATGGTGTTTTCGAAACACTTTAGGAGAAAAAACACACCACCAAGATGTTTTTATTGAAAAACACAATAAGAAAAACACATTGATAGCCAAACAAAACCTAAGCTAAAGAACTATGAAATACACCGTTTCCTTCAAAGTTTGATAACCAATTGTAGGTTATTAGTTTCCTTCATGAAAATAATTTAAAGGGCATCTACCTTATTTTAATTTTTATATTAGCTAGTTTCAAGTTCAAGGTTTTTTTTTTTGGGAAAGAAACATAGGGCGAGGTGCCCTATTCAAAACTTTATGTATATTGTCTTACTAGGTGGGATGCACGTGGTTAAGTATCATGACTATTTCCTTTGTTTTATCTCCTTACTATAACTCAATTAAATTCATCGAATAAAACCTCCAAACCTTGATTATTGCATCCGCCATAACTTCTTTTCCTTTTTTTATGAGGGCACCCGCCATAACTTTCTCTATCTAAACATTTTGAAAATTTTCACAAAATGGATTTTGTGTTCTTTTTTGGGTGGGGGGGGGGGGGCGGAGGGGTTTGCCTAGAAACCACCTTTCAAATACGGTGTTCTATAGAAATAATCTTTGATTGTCAATTATACATAAACTACCTTAGAGATGATCTCTGATTATCAATTATACATACATCAACCACCTCAACTCATTTTTAAGTCAAAATTTCTAGTTTTGCTTAGTAGTTAGTTGTCAATACCAAGTATACTATAGAGATGATCCCCTGGAATCACATAAAAAATGAATGTAGTTTTCTTATTCCTTAGACTAAATTAATTTTACTCCAAATTGCAAATTGTTTAGAGTGCAATTTGTAATTACTATATCAGTGTACTATTAGGTTTGAAAGTCTCATGGTTTTTTTATAAATTTGGAATTGGTTTTTTTGTAATTTTAAAACTTTAAAGATATTTTTTGCAAATTAAAAGTTGTTTAAGGGGCTTCTAATTACAATATTTTTAGTATACTATTGGGCTTGATGTTCTCCGGTTTTTTTTAATTATGAATTTTATGATGTTTTTGCAACTTTTAAACTATCAGGATATTTTTTTGTAAATTATAAATTGTTTACAGGACGTTTGTAATTCCTATATTTTCAACATAATGTTAATTAGGTTTGAAAATTTCTGATTTTTTTTTTGTAAATTTCCAATTTATGAAGGAGTTTTTTTTTCAAAATTTAGGGATTTTGTTTAAAAATTTTCTTATTTTTCTGAAGCTATTAATAATTTCACAATTTCAGTGTGCTATTATAAGGTTTCAAATTTTTGGGATGATTTTTTATAAAATAAAAAAAATTTGAGGGTGTTTTCTTGTAAATTTTGAAACTTTCAAGGTGCTTTTGTAATATCAAAATTTTCAGGGCTACTGGAAATTAGATTTTTTATGTGATGTTTGTAAGTTTTGAAATTTCTTGGGTTTTCTTTTTGCATTTTTTGCATTTTGGGGGTTTCTTAATTTTATAAGTATTAAGGTGTTTTCTGTAATTGCTTTTGAAAATTTTAGACTTTTAGATTTGACGTTCTTTTATGTAATTTCAAAATTTTTAGAGCGTCTTTTGTAGATTTCAAAATCATGAGGGTGCTAGTTGTTGATTTTCTAGATTTTCCATTTGTTGTTTTGGGGTTTTATTTTTTTTATTTTTTTGAGCTATTTCTATGTTTTGAAATTTTTAATGTAAGCTACAAACTTGTTAAAATTGATTCCTTTTTGGATAGATATAGAATATCCAATAATACATTAAACTTATCTTGTTAATTTATTTTATTTCTAATAAAAATATTGCTATCCAACTTTATTGATTATAAAATATTAAAGTAATAACCTTAGCAATTTACTCTTTATCCCAAGTCTCATATAATATATAAGAGTAGTGATAAGTGTTAGTAAAATAAAGAAGGAGAGAATTTCTGAGGCGTGAAATACTTTCCTTAAAGAAATATTTGCCCCACTTGATATTTAAATTTGCTTCAGGTTAATGCAAATCTTCTTCTTAGGATACAACAGAAAAATTAAAAATTCCAACAAGCAAATCTAAAATTGTTCACCAATTCTTTGTGAAACAAGTTTGTAGTATTGCAGATATTTTTGAGAGAAATGTTTTGAGAAAAAAGTAAGTTTATGTCTGAAATCATTGGCTATTTATAGGTTTGAAAAAGCATTTCCAATAGTCACAACTATTCAAAACACCACTTTGAAAATAAACAGATATTTCCCAACACTCTAATTACAACAGTCATTTGTCTGTTGATATATTGATAAATTCGAAATTTTAGAATATCTATAACAGTAATTATAATAATAATATGTGTGTGTGTGTGTGTGTTAGAATATGTGTGTCTAATAATCGCGCTACCCGCACGCGGATTTAGAGATCTATACTTTGACCCATTTATCAAAGCCCAATAACCATTAAATATTTTTAAACCACTAAAAGGATGCTCAAATGTCTGATGTGAGACTATCTTAGTTTTTACAAATAAATACTATCAATAAGTGTACTATATTTTCTCTACTACTTTGACACTACCACTTACAAAAGAGTATGAGCCTCCGGTAAAGGCCCATAAATAATAGTGCCAAAGTAGTACACATAGTGTAGTACACTTAGCATTGTCCTATGATGTATATCCCGAGATGTGACCTTTATAATCCCATGAGCATGAAAGCAAGCTTGTCGATGCTAGCGACCTTTAACCAAAAAAAAAAGCTAACATTGTAGCGATGATCTCTGTAATACAAATTCTTTATGAAACATCTACAGAAAAGCTTTTATATTAGATTGAATTTTCTATTAATTCAAATCTATTTTTTTTATGTGATTAGGTCTTCATTATGTTTGTAATGTATCATGGTGAAATAAAAGTTAAAGAAGCTATGCATATATACAAGCTAGTAATTAATAAATATAACTATTGAATCAAATACAAAATATTACTAAAGAAAATCAAGAAACACAACAATAGGACATAACTGAGATTCTAAAACAAGAGGAGAAATTGGTATTAAAAATTTGACAAATATCACCATAAATCAAATACACAATATTAAAAAAAATAACAATGAAAGCAACAAAGAGACATGTCTGTTGAATGAGATGAAATTGCAAAAATAAATAAATAAATAAAATTTAAAAAAAAATTGTGTTATTCCTTAGTTTATATAGAGACATGAGATGTTGCACGTGGCATGATAATAATCGCAAATAGAGTTCTCTTTGGATAACAATACGAAAATTTTATGTTAATATAAAATTAGGATATTTAGCACATGGGATTAGGAAGACAACAAAAAGAAACACATAAAAAGTATATACATAGTCATAGATAAATATGAATATTGTGAGGATACTAATTAATAGATTTGATTGAGCCACTTGCATGTTGATTTCATACTAAATATTCAAAAGAAATTTTGATATTTATTAGTTCACTTGGATGTTGATATATCTATTTGAAGTTGTAGGTTAATATAAAATTTAGGATATTTATTTCAAATGGGATAGGATATAATTTGGATATTAAAGTTGTAATTCACATGCGATTAGGATAATTAAGCTAGATTAAGATTAAAATGTAGTATCAAAAAAAGGAACAGAAGAGATTGAGATACTAATAAACATTTTACTAATAAGTCCTCTTCTTTCCAGTTTTGCAATTTTCATACATAACTAATTTTAACTTTCCCTTTAAAATCTAATTCAACTTCAGCCAATTGAAGGTTGCCACGTAGCATCAGCGCATGAAATTTTCTGTGCTGACAGCGCACCTCCTATTTTCTTGATATGTATGAATGATGAAAGAGGATATGGTATGATATAATATAGTGTCTTTTCCAACTTTTGAGTGTTTAATTTGATCTATTCCCTGAAATAAGCTCAAGGAGGTAGCTCACTTGTGGCCCAACTCCCCATGGAAAAAGCCCAACGAAAATGTATCCGTCTGAAATTGGGAGCATCTTCTATTATCGCCCTATACAAGAAAAAAAAAACATGACAAATAATTTTAAACTGAAGGAAAAAAAGATATGAATAAATTATTGTGTATTTATTTTTTCTAAAAGAAAAATTATTGTATATTTATGCCTAATGAAGAAATAAATTATGTTGGATCATTGCATATAGATATTCAAAGAAATTGATTTAACCAATCTCGATAAAATTCTTACCCGGTACACAAAAACTACAGGTTCATCCAATAGTACAAAAACGATGTCTCTGCGTACACACTGGATTAGATATATCTATAAATACTTTGTAGTGTGCGTTATATCAAGCTAATATATATAGTAAACCAATTTAGCATTTACCGTAAGTTTTAGCTTGCAACCAATTGCCTACAAATAGTAGAGCAGACACATTGCGATATTAGGTAACTGAAAAGTTTTTAGCTTGCAACCAATTTATCATTTACCGTAATGGTGTGGAAGCTAGGTTTTTTATTATGAAAGGTCATTTAGATCAAGGAGACATTTTCCCTATCCAATTAATAAATTGTCCTGTTAACGCCATGAGTAGGCAAGAATTTCTAAACGGTCACATGCCCCCCTTCCTATTAGAGGGTTGTAAGTATCTTGCCTACTCCATGAGTAGGCAAGAATTTCTCCTGAACTGCCATGCATAAAGCTATATTTAACCTTAAATACTTAATTATTGTTCATTTTCTGTGGTTAATTTATGGTTAGTTTTAATTATTGTACTGAAACATACATGACACAGTTGCTCAACGAAGCTCGATTACAAGAGAGGCTAAATATGCAAAATTAATTGAAATAATTCATTGACTAACTGCAAGTAGGAAAGAACTTCATTATACACAGATGACAAGTCCATACTAGTTCACGTACAGATACAAAAAGTAAAGTACTTCAGATTCCCGCTAATGAGTCAGTAGAAGAACAAAATTATGCCCTTTTCATCAATTCAGCAACCAACAATGTACTTGTAAACTTCAAGAGGCTACAGGAATCATCGGCATCTCCATTTTCTTCATCGAACGAATCAAAGCTAGATGAAGTTGGAGGTGTCATTGGTTTTGTAATTTCTTGCGTTTCACCAGCGGATCGAAGGCGGAGGAAAAACTTATTTTCTCCAGGAGGTGATGGTGGAATTTTAGGAAAGAAGAAGATAATTGGGAGGTCTTATATACAGGTAAAAAAGAATTTGGATCTTCTTCACTATAAAAAAAATAGTGGAGAGATCACTACTTTTAATCTTAACCGTTTATTATTTAGGAGGCTGTTATGATACAAACTAAATCTAGTACTTATCAAACTGTCGTGCATTGCACTCATTCCTAATTTGCACTCAAAGAAAAAATCACAACTAACGACTAGATAATTAATGAGTGTGATTATGTGGTGGTCTATTCACTACTTTTTTGGGAGAGGATCTGAATGCTTTAAAAAAGGTGATAGTGGGTGTTAAATACCGTAATTAATGATGAAATTTGACAGCTGTTAATTTGGGATAGAGTGGGAAGAAATAAACGGGGATGTTGTCAAAATATAAAGTGGTGAGAAGGTTGGACTCACTGACCTTGGAGGGAAGATGTGGTTTATTTTTCATAATTATCTTCTTCTTTCCCAAAAAAAAAAAAAAGGTGGCACAAAAAAATAAAATAATAAATAATAATAATAATAACCATAGCTATATTTTTGGTTTAATTACCGTTTCATGAGTAATGTCCTTCATGGTATTGCATGTTAGGCGGTGCTTTCCTTTGCTCTTCCATTATAACTATAATAAAAGCCTAATTAATTGAAACTACACCAAAAGGGGATTAAAATGGATAATACTTTTTAACAATTGAGAAACTTACCAACGACTTCACATGTGGATCTTGGCAAGAGGATCGCCATGTAAGGCCGAGCCGTGTACTTCGTCCATTTGGATGCTATGGACTAAAACAAACCAAAAAAGAACACAGAAATATCAATTAATTTTTACGTCTTTTCTGAATCTATATAAAAGAAAAAACAAGGGAAAAATGATTTTAGGTCTCAAAATGATAAAGCAAATATGATTAGGCTGCAAGATTTAGTCTGCAAGTTCTTTGGGCCCATAATGAAAAAGCAAATGTGTTTAGCCCCAAAATGAGAAAAAAAAAAATTATTTATCCATTCTACTGTCATTTAATTGCATGTCACCTTCCCTTTTTCTCATCATTTGTGTTACCTTCACATCCAAAAATTGAAGAAATTACAAATACCACCCAGGAAAAATTACAGGAAACCCCAAAAAAGTTCTAAAATATAGTAAATAGACCCTAAAAGTTGCAGAAAACCCCAAAACAGATTCACAAATTGTAAATAACCCCCGAAAAATGGCAGAAAGCCCCACAGAGAGTTTCAAGAATTGAAAATCCCCA
>JBAKGM010034245.1:0-19718 GCA_037177215.1 Asparagus racemosus
CAAATTACTCACCGGAACTTTCTTCTGAGTGACAACGCACACAGAATCCTTCCCTCTGACTCCGATCGACGTGATCCGAGATGCCTTAACAGCTTTGAAAGCATACTCTGCATCAAATTCATAGAACAAAATCAGTCATTTTACAACCGAAACCCTAGAATTAAGAGAATCGATCTAAAGAAACCCTAGGGCACACGAACTTAAAAGAGGCGGCCTTCAGGTGAGAAGATGGTGATGTGGCGATCGTATCCAGAACCTATTTCTATTAATGGGTGAGACGAACGAGAGAGAGAGGACGACGGCGAGGGCGAGGCGAGAGAGAGAGGACGACGGCGAGGGTGAGGCGAGCAAGAGAGAGAGGACGAGGGCTGAGGGCGAGGCGGAGCGGGGCGAGGCGAGAGAGAGAGAGAGAGGACGAGGGCTAGGCGGAGTGAGCGAGAGAGCGATAGAAAATACCTATTTCTATTAACGGGTTGGATCGGGTCTTTTTTACATTTCTGTCCTTTTTCATCATTTGCGACGGATATATATCAGTAGCGACGGATATATATCGCAACTGCACCTTTTTCTTGTAGTGCTTACATCTGATCATACACTTTTGTACCAGTCTGTTGTGCACATCAACTTCTACAAACTCTCCATTCTCATGTTGCATCTCTTCTCATCCATCAGCCTCTCACTTGTTGAAAAGCACTCTCCGAGGCTATTATATTGTGGGCATTTTAGGTGTAAGAAGATTATGAGCCGTAAACGAAAGCACTGGATAAGTTTCTTTTTTTTCCCCACAAAGCCAAAATATCAAAAACTTTAACTTTTTTCGGCCTGGTGGACCATTATCTCGATCAAAGTAATTAGTTAATTTGATGAAGATGTGTTTTTTTAAACTTCTACTAATAAAATCTTGTAATCTAGATTATTCTGAGCCTATATCTGAAGAATCTTCATGTAAAATCTCCAATCAAGATGCATTAGTTCTTTTATATGTATCAAACAATTAATTCATATGTTTAGAAATAATACTAAGTAGATTTTCGCAACCATCTATCATTCCTCGTGGATCATAATAGTTTCAAAACTAAATAGTAAATACATTTTTGAAAATATTTGTTAAATTGTTCTTCCATCTGTAGAACAGATGATAACTGTGGAGGATTTATATACGTTTGAATAGATTAGATATGACACATAGATGAAGAAAAACTAAACTGGTTGTTGAATAATAATTACCTGATAATTGATTAATTATATTTCTAAATATTTTCAAAAATTTCACTATCAAATAATAATAATAATAATAGTCCAGTCTGATTAGACATCATGAAAATAAGCAATTTGCTTTCAATAGCTACTTTAACATATAATAAGTTGAATTCTATCAACCTTTATAGCCACTTGGCATTTTTCTTGGATTTAAACTATGAATATCACATATTTCTCGAAACCTCTGTGATTTCTAGAATAACCTCTAATATAATCTATGGCATTCCTCGATTTTTGAATAAAATAGTTAATATGTTGCATTCTAGTTCATGCACAGAATTATTAATATGACATACACAACGAACATGAAATAAACTTTTATTATCGAGTGGAATTAAAGGGGTTTAAGACGCATTATCTAATGAAATAATAAATATTTTTTTCTTTGATTTCAAACTCATGGGCAACATACAAAATATAATAACTAATTCTATCAGGATTATGAGGGAAGCAAAATCAACAAAATCATTGAGTCTTCTTTGAACAATTCAATTTGTATATTGCCAATGAGAAGATAGACATATATATAATACAGAATATTTTCACCAATCCAAATTTGTCCAAATATCAAAAGCCACGGAAACTCTAGTTGGAATTTTATTTAAGGTGACAATTAAAACCTGGTTCATATCTTTATATTGATTGTAAATGTCCGTCTTTCTTGTGTTCCTAACTATGCCACGAAAATAAAGATAAAAACTTTTTTAAATAAATCTAATGAGGCTGGGATTCTCAGCCTCTGAACATGGAAGTTCATTTGTAATAATGTATTTAGCTAATTCTTGTTTAGCTACTTCTGGTTTAAACCTAAATGTAGAGCAAATCCCTCCAGATACATGATGAGTTTCCTGATTTGTTTCTTCTCCTCTTTATCATGTTTTTCTTGATGCCTATATAAAGTGCCACTACCGCCATATTTTCCGTATGTATATATACTTTTTTTAAACATTGTCCACATGTACCAATTTGAGTCGCTTCATCCAATGCAAACAATTTCCAAACTTCAGATGATATTCTGTTGTTAAGTTGTTTGGTGGCAGCAGTGTCTAATAGACTATCCATTTAGTTACTGGCAACTGGTGGAGAATGTGGAGCTTGATCTATTTGTGATAGTATTTTGTTCTCTAGGTGCGCATCTAGATTTGCGCGTAAGATAGTTCTGGCAATAATACTATGATATGCAAATGAAGAACCATCATCCATAATAATTTAAAAAATCCTACCTTAAAATACGATGCAAACAATAAAAAACTTACAAATAAAAACTAAAAAATAAAAGATTAGAGAAAGCTAAGAATTCTAGAAGAGAAAACGTCTTGATTGGATTGTTTGATCTCAATATTGCTTCTTGCTTGTTGTCGAAATTACTAACTCGGAGAGTAGAGAAGAATTGCTCACGAGCTTATAGCGTATAATTAGAAGAAGCAGCAAAGGTTTGATGTGGGAATGAAGTGAAGAGTGAGAGAGTATTTATAGTTTTTTGGGCAGATTTGTTTTACCAAAAATATTTGCAAAAGCAATATTTTCTTTTAAAAGATCCCCCAACAACTCTATTCCCTGAAATGTGATTTTTTCCGTTGGAGGCACATGGCAGCGAGTAAATGCTGACACGTGTCTCCAGTGAGTAAATTCTTGCTCGTGGGAGAGAATAAATTGGTTAGGTGGTCACGTAGTAGCATGCGAGAAAGCACGCGAGAAATTTGTCTGTCAAGTTTCTCCAAAAGTCAAATTCTTGCCCGTTGGATGACGTGATCATGTGGCCATATTTGGCTCGACTTGAGAGCAAACAAGAAGATTCTTTGCCTATTTGGCTTTAGTGGCTAACATGGTCGCGTGCCATATCAGCTGCTAGAGTCAAGAGGGCAGAACATTCTGCCATTAGTATGTTTTATTTATACCTGTTGATGACAGATACCAAACAGGAGATTAAGTATGGATTTTGTTAGTGTGTTAGGATTCTTCAATATTCTTTGATGATTGGTTAAAGAGTAGAGGATTCAGTCTTGAACACAAACAACATGTGAGAGGATCGGAGTTAGGATCTTCGGTGGTTCCTTCGACGAGCAAGTCAGTAGTGAGCTTGAGTGGAGAAAAAAATATGATTATAAGATGTCTATTTTGCAAAAAATTGCTTACCCTATGCAGTGGACATCACCTCTTCTTTATAGCAGATCTTGGGGACAATTGTGTAATTTTGGCTGAGTCCAGGCAGGCGGCTTAGTCGGCAGATACTTTATAGGTGTCGGCTACAGATGGGATGCGTTATGTATGCATTTAATGTGATGGTGACGAGGAAAACATAGTGCTGACAAAGTCCGATGAGTCATAAAGACTTTCGGGGCTAGAGTAATGATAATTCCGACCATGCATTCAATCTGATGGTGATTGACTGTTGGCAGGGGATTCGAGGACAAATCACTTTTCATCTTAGCTTTGCGAGAGGGTCGACAAATGATGCCTTTTTATTCGGACATCTTGGATTCGAAAGTTTTTGACCCGGTCTTACCAAATGAGGAGGCGGGGTTGACCTTAACAGTGAGTTTCAAGTAAGGACACCTTTCAATTCGGCCCCTCTTGGGAAGGGTTGAGTGTTGACGTTGCTCGAGTAGTCCTGCATAGGGCAAGATTGATTTGATGTTTGGTAATATAGGAAACGTGTCAGCTCCTAGGGGAGGATTAACAATTAGTCATTTCTGTGATATAACACCAGCCTCTTTTACTAGAACTTGGGTGGCCGAGTCCAAGTGAAATTGAACAGTTGTCTGTTGGGGATTCGAGGCACATTTATGAGGCGTTACTAATAGGTCGCTGCTAACGTGACGCTCTGACATCAGGGGAGATCATGCGTTAGCATCGCCTCGAATTTTGAATGCAGATTGCGTGCTAATTGGGGGGGTGACGCTTTGGTTCTCGAGCGGTCACTTTGAATTCTAGAGTTGATCCCAACCGTTTATCAGCGATCGAGTAGGCCGTTACGATCTCGCCTCATGTCTACCTCCACACCTATATGTATCCTTGCTCATCCGAAGGGTTTACTTTACCGTTTCTCAAAACCCTAGAATTTTATTCATTTGAGTGATTTCTGATCATCCTCTCCATCTTCTGGCGATCTTCTCATCAAATGGCTTCTTCAGCTACCACCGTCGTTGCCCGTAATCAGGCTAGGATCAATCTGCTGTGGAAGTTTCACTCCAAGATATACTCAATGGAGCTCGAGACCTATTATGACCGCTTCAATATTCCCTGCGTATTTACGTTGTCAGCGCAGAGAAGAATCAGGTGGTGTACGATCATGGTGGCATCATCCTTCCAATGTACATTAGGCACTTAGGGTATGGCCTTCGCCTCCCACTTCATCTGTTTCTCCGCCGTATGTTCGAGGCTTTGGGGATCTCACCTTCTTAGCTCAAGCCGAGCTCCATAGCCACTTGGTGGGGTTTGTGGTGATCTGCCACTGAGTGAGAGTTGAACCGACTCTCAGGACTCTTGGCCACCTTCTCAGCGTCAAGGTTGGGAAGAACAAGGGCCACTATTACTTTTAGAACTTGGGCGGCTATCTTCTCGAACCCCTACTAAGTCGATGACTGGAAGGAGAAGTTCATCTGGGTCTTCGGGGCGGACCTAATTCTATCTTGCTCGGCTTTGTTCGAGATCAAGAAGGATGTTCTAAGATCAAGCTTGCTCACGGTTGAGGAGAAGCGTAGGCTCGAGAGGATTCAACCTTATGTTGGGTCGCATAGAATCAAGAGCATGTTTGACCCTTCAGTCTTGCGGGTAGTCAGTATCTCTAGAACCCCACCGACTAAAGGAGACAAGGCCCGAGCAATGGTGTTGGCATTGCCGCTGGTGAAACTAGATGCAGCTTAGAAAGCGGCCCCAATTAGGCCGTAGAAGCGCTTGTGGTCCTACTTGGCCCCTGAAGAGGCCAAGGAGTTGCAGCAAACGCTGTTGAGATTGTAGCTTAGTTGGTGGGCTGAGTTCTTCTACTGCTAAGGCCGAGAGGTCTGAGAAGAAGAGGAGATGGCTGAGGAAAGTGGATAGCCAAGGCCTTTTGGATGTGTGGAACTAGAAAGAGACAGGGACGGTGGCACAGCAGAGGCGGCCCACTGAGAGGGCAAGGAGCCGGCCGCTAAAGAGCTGGTAGTAGAGGAGATGCCTCCCACCTGGAGGACCACATTGGGTGGCCCTTTCCTTAATGCATAAATGAACTCCCAACAGAGGTGTGGGGGGAGTTGAGAAAGTTGTTGATGGGGATGCCTAAAGTTGGCCCTAGATACGATAGCGAGTCATTCCAAGAGAATCGATTCATCCTTTAGCAGAGTCTCAATAAGAGGGGGTCGGTCTTGGAATATAGGATGATCCAAGATAAGGCCATCGATCAATTCCTACTACCTAAGGATGATGAAATCCTCTCGACCAAACCTGACCGTGGTCTCCACTAGACCCTGAGGCGTTATCTACTTCAAGGAGCCTTGGTAGAGCAAGAGCTGTTCAGGCATTTCAAGCATGTCAGGGAGGTCTATTTCAAGTGTAGATAGTTAAAATATATTTTTACCTAGGCAAATGATTAACCTGGAGCTAAGAAGTGAAAGCTAATGGCCTAAACACTTTGAATGGACCCAAAACTGAGCCCACAACAAGCTATGGCAAAGGTCGTTTAACAAGACATACGAATCTCACCACGTAGCCCATCTCGACCCCGACCAAGTCAAGCAAAGGTTAACTCCCAATTCATGTTGTAGGCCAAGTTGAAAGACGTCATTAGTTGGGCAAATCATGATTCAGATTATGTGTCAAATTTGAACTCATAGACGAAGTTCGCCAACCAATGAACTTTGCTCATGGCAATTGAAGTGGACGAAGTCATCCATTTCTGAAGAAGACTCGCCCATGTTCTTTGTGAGGGTTGTTGAGGACATGAGCGAGGCTGAACTCAAGAAGTTTTGAAAATAACCGTCTCCCAATCTCTCCTATTTTAATGACCACTTAGCCCATAATTAAAGGTCATTAGTTCTCTCTTTTAGCCTATAAAAGGAGAGGAGATCATTCATTTTGTGCCTCCAACCCTAACCCGATCAGATCACAAAGAGACCAATTCACATGCAAAAAGAGATCATCACTATCACACCTGCGATCCAATTGAGCAAAAGTGCTAAGAGAAGACTGAGTCATCTTCCAAGCCACTAAATGTTCACTTATAGCAAAAGACTTGTCATCTTAGTCAGTGCCTCAACGGAATACAAGATCCACGTTCCACTGGCACACAGAAAAGAACCCCAGGAATATAAAATTTTCTTTTGTTTCATCATATTCTTTTTATTATAATCTCAGGTAATTGTAATACTAAAAAAGCCCGAAATAGGATGGCAACTCTACTAGGGACTTCTTTCTCCTCTAACGAGAAAATTGTGTCGTACACTGACACTAGGACCCTCGGGTTTTGCTGAATCGCTAGTCATTGAATTTGATCAAGCAAAGTTCAAGGAACTCATTTCCACGAACCCACCTTCATCAACAACGACTGTACGTAGTTCTCGTAAAATTCATCGCAGTATGGGTCTTGCGTCTAAACTGACCCCTGCGTGTGAAAGGGCAACCTTTGCCAAAAATAGCTTGAGCTTCGCTGAAAGCCAAACAAACTTTGCCAAGAGCGAAGAAAATTCAACCCTCGTCTTGAGTGAAGATCAAGATGTTACTTCATCTGTTGATCTTGGACATCAGTCCACAACTCCTCTAGGAGTTTTATTTAAAGCATCTCCCAATGCTCTCAATGCTTCCTCGATAGAAGCTAAAAATGGGGGTAATCCCTCAACTAAATTCCTGCAAGGGAATAACATCATCAATGATGATTTCGTTAGGCAAGAGCTTGGCCAGCGTTGTCGTAAGCGACGTGCGGGTTCCAATCTAAAAATAGCGAAGTTGGCACTAAGAAATGCCCTTAACTTGGAACTACGTGTGACTTAAGAGAGTTCCTATCTCTGAAGAGAGCTCGCCAATGTCAGTATTATGCGACCTTCAGAGAAGTAGTTACGACAATTCAAATGAGTTGTCAATGCAAAACAATTCCTGAAAAGGAATTAGTCTTCAACCATCTTAGTCATGGACCTGAGCCTTCAGAGGTTCAGACTAAATAATGATGACGTACCCAAAAGGGTAAAACACAAGTATTCACTATCAATATTGTAGGCATCAAAAATTACCGATGAACCCCAAGTATGATTTAATCATGAGAAAATTGAAGAACGACGTCATCAAAACCTAAGGAAATTAACCACAGGGGTAAAACTGACGCATACATGTTCAAGACACTTGTTGTGTCTCGGCCATAGCCGAGACACTTATTGTGTCTCGGTCATTGTTGAGACACTTATTGTGTTTGAAATATTTCCATGTGTTTTATATTGCTATTTATGGGGCCCATTTGACCTTTTCAACATGTAGGGATGTTCATTTACATTAGTAGGCGGTTACACTCTTGAAAAATGCCCACTAAGCATATAAATGTGGCATTAAACATGTTTTAAAAGAGGGAGGAACAGTTACAACAAGAGGGAGCCCGACCCCTTTGGCCAAGATAGTTTTGTGCCCAGACACAAAAAGTATCTCGACCACTGCACAATTCTGACAGATCACAACTTGTGTTCTTTTCAGTAGTTACACCTCCTAAAGGCTATAAATTGCCCCCTACGCCCATGGAATTGGGGGGATCTTGAATTTTGGGGCTTGGGCGATTTGAGATTCTTGGAGATCTAAAAGGAGCAGAGAAAGAGTTCAACAACATTCAACTTGGAGATTCCTCGAGTTTAAGTTTCGCCTTAAATCTTGGGAAGAGTAGATATCTTACTTGGCTAAGATATTTACTTAAGTTCTTATTTTCTTAGCGAAACATAAACTCAACCTCATCAATTTGACGATCGTTGCTCGGTGGTCCACGGACGATGTGTCCCCAGCACAGGCAAAGAACCCACGCAAGCAGGAGCTCGCTACGTAGTAACTTTTGTTCGAGTTTTGTATGAGAGTGAGATCATTTTCTTTGTATTAGAGAGAGTTACACGTGTAATCTTTCACTTGGTTTCATTTTGAAATGTTTTGAAATGGAAACTGTGAAGAACTAGCTCGTTCTCGGTGGAAACATGATGGCGACCACAGTGGGAGCCAATAGTCTCAACGTTGAGGCTATTGTGTCACAGACAAACAACGATCAAGCTGAACTCAATAGACTAGATTACGTCTTTGATCAAGCCAAGTTTGAAGAGTACCTCTCCTCCTCTTCATCAAGATCCTCCTCACCTTGCAAGCATATGAGGATTTCTTCTCCAAGGAGGGAAGTCCGACTTGTCGCAAAGAGTGATGAATCTCACCCAATTGTGATGGAAGTTTCCCCTCGCGACAATACCCCGGCAGACTGCAAAGCCAGGAGCTCTGATCATGGTTGCTCTATTCCGATGAAAGAGTCATCTTACAAGATCTCTGTAACTCTAACGAAGAGGGATCATTAGAGATAGCATCAAAAGATAGCATGCCAATTTGCAAAGGCCATGGAGTCGATGGACGGAGTTCACTATTACAAGAACTCACGTAATCAGGGTCGTCAAGAAACTACGGCACCTCAATTCTAAACTTTCAGCACTCCGATCAAGGAAGAATGGATTCCCATCAAGAGGACACGTTTGACAAGGAAGGAGCATGCCCAAAAGTGTCGTGCATGTGCCGCTCGTGCACGTGCCGCCCATGCGCATGCTATTATACGCAAGGCGCAAGAGTTGAAATCAACTAAGGGATCAATTCAAAATGCTTGGATCCTAAAAACTGCACAAAGTTCAAGACAGAATTTAGCCCAAGGCTCTGCCTTTGGTCGAGACACTTCCAACTGTCTCAGCCAAAGAGCCTTTAACCAAGAAACTTTTAACTGTCTCGGCCAAAAAGCCTTTGACCGAGACAATCCAAAGTGTCTCGGCCAAAGGAATTTCAGCCAGGACACTTCCAACTATTCAGGCCAAGAAAGTTCTCCTCGGCTTCATCCATCCACTTCTCCTGCTGTTGTATCAATGACAAAGCTCGACAGTCCATCCAAACTCACAACTTCGGTGCTTAATCGCCTTGGTCCACAGCCCAAAAACCAAGGCAAAGCACCAGTGAAGGAATGCTTGGGTCATGTAGTCCATATACGACAGTAGACTGGGGGTTGTGCCCAGAATCAAACTAGTGTTCAGAAGTGTCTCGAGTAAGCTGATACATCTCAAGCCTCGAGAATTCCTATCGCATCTTGTTTGAGCATCCCTCAGGGGGTCCGCAAGTCTGCTAAAGGGAAGAATTGTAAGCGTGTAATTCGCAAAGTCACAAGAGATGAGCATACAATTTTGGTTCATGCAAGGGCAACCTCAGTTGACAAATGATCAAAAGTGCCTCCTAGCGAGTGTGCCAGGTCAAATGGTCAATGTCCCCAAAAGAAGACGTGTCTTCCAATCAAAGAACACGTTACACTTGGGGGTGGAAGTGCAATCCACGATGACCCACAATTGCAAGCAATATGGTGCCCTAGTCGACCACATCATCAAGCTGGGGGTGGTGACACATAAAAAAGGACAATTGATGAAATAGATTGTTCTTGCTCATGTGCACGGTTAATCATGACATTACTATCAGGATGTGATTGCTCCGAGCTAATCTTTTTTGTCGTGGTTTGCAATCCTCTTGCCTTTGTGAACTTCACGACATGCGAATGAATGCAAGAACAATGTGTGTGAGCCTATAGGCAAACTTAAAAATCTCTGGTATGAGTCATAAGGAAAATAGAATAAAAAATATATAGGGATTTGAAATTGAAACGAAGTGATAACAGTAGTAAGCTACCAATGCTCATAGTATGATTTGTCGATCGAATTCAATAACAGATGTCAATAAACACTAATCAAACTCTAATATTCAAAATTTCAAATTACTTCAATCATGAGATGTATCAATAAATACGTATGCCTTTATACACCCACCAGTGAGCATCTTCACACAGGGCATGTCCCGTCGGGGCCCACTTCCATTTGCCACCCACTGGTGAAGCTTTCACACAAGGCATAATCCATGAATATATAGTATCAACAAGTCAACAAATGAAATAATTATGCAAGTCTCAATAATAGAGTCATTGAAGCAAGATGAATTATCATAATAGAATCATTCATGGAATTTAATGGTATAGCACCGAAATGAATGAACAACTGCATAGCAATAGTTAAGCGATGAATAAGTAGCCCACGCATAAAGTAATTCAAATAGGAATATTGTGGATGCAATAAGATATACAACTGAGTATTGAATATCAACTCGTAGGAATTTTAAGAAAATAATTAATTGAACTCTCAAAGGATTGAGAGGGAACAATGAAAGATTACCTACCGTTCATGTTAGGTTCCTCAGTATCGACGAACTAATCCAAAAGTATTGCTCCTATATACACATACATGTATACCCATATGAGACTCTAATCAACTAGGTTTTTATTATTTTCCTAGCTTATAACTTATACCGGGCTATTCATGCTATGCTCAAGAAGGCAATGCTCAACACTTGTGATATGTACAAACAATGAATGCAGTGTTAGTGTTGTAGATAATGTATGAAACTAGTGTCATATAACTCCTATATGTGTCTAGTTTTCAGGACAATAAGTAATTTACAAAACTAATATACATTGCTCAAGTTATACTCAGAACATGAAAGACATATATAAACTATAAGTGCAGGTCATGTTAGTAGATTTACGTGAATGGATGAGGGGCCAAATGATATCCAAAATTAGTGAAATAAAGTTCAAATTGTTTCTATACAAATCTAATTTTAGGGGAAAAAATTCATGCATCCAAGCTTCCAAGGAGAGTTATACTCTCTACAATATAAAAGGGTCGGGATTTCAGATTCGTGCCAAGAACAGAAACACCGATATATCTATCTAACTCTTTTAGGGACTAAACATCATAAAATTATAACTATAATTATGATTCAGGTGTCTTAATAAACCTAGTTTCGAATTCCAAAGTTTTTTACTCAATCATAACTAGAAATTGAGATACGTGCAAAACACTCTAGGAGGGCAGACTATATACCCTGTACACATGCATTGAATTTAATTATAGATTAGAATTAATGAAGAATCTCATGATTAAATAAAAATAGATTTCAATGAAAGATACAAGAGTCTAATATCTAAAACAAAAAGAAATACTAGAAATGGACATCTTTAGAGAGAGTTAGTGCTAAAATATTGATAGGATGTTCTGCAAGAAAACTTATGCATGAAAATATGTCACAAAGACCAACATGCAATCCATCCCTTCACCCATACATTACATGTAACTCACAACTAGAGCTAAAGATCATCGTTTCCACAAATTAAAACCAAATATTCATGCAGGAGTACATCTTTATTGAAAAACAAGAGCAAAGATGATGGCTTTATACTTTCTAGTGCCATGCATGAACCAAAATATCATCTACACCTACATGCAAGCCTATATTCAACTAAAAATGTGCATTTCATATTGAAAGAAGCTATTAACCATGGAAACTCAAATCTTATACTCGTTTGAAACAATAAAACTAAAGAGAGAGTGAAACGTAACCTAATAGTGGCTCAAGACTTCTCTACCAAGATTTCTAGCAACCCTTTGTCTTTGCTTCTTCTTCTTCTTCTTCTTCTAGCTAATTATTTGAGAGAAAATTTGACTTTTTTTTTGGAAAGAAAAGGTGGGATGTGGGGACTAAAATTGGGCCAGTCAAGGGGAGGTGAACGGAAGAGGGAGTTGGAGAAAATCCTCTTGAAATGAAAATGAGTGAGAGAGAGAGAGAGAGAGGAGAGAGAGAGAGAGAGAGAGAGAGAGAGAGAGAGAGAGAGAGAGAAGGTGATGTTGAGCGTCTTATACACCTTACCCATGTGACTTGTAGGGGTGTCATGAGGGTTTTTGTGTAAACATTTCTCACTAACATGGCTGCCCAAAATAATTTAGAGTGGTAATTATATAATTTTGAAATAGATAATTGTTATTTTGGCCAAGCTTTAATTAAAATTCAAGGCCATGGGGTTTCATGCTAATGGTTATTGTGAACACTATAGCTTGATTAATTGCTTTGTTCAAAGTGTGGATAGATGAAAGTTCTCACACTTGTAGGCTCTTAAAATCATGTGCTCAAGATCATAAATTGATGATTTAGATTCAAGAATCAATATCAATGATGTTATTTGACTAGCAGAAAATAAGAATGTTATACCCTTCCCCCTTAAAGGAAATTTCATTTATGAAATTTTATGTACCCTTAAAACAAGTGCGGATATGTCTTCCGTATCTCGGCTTCTAGTTCTAATGTTACCTCTTCAGATTCCTGATTGTTCCATTACACTTTAACTAGGGATATAGACTTGTTCCTTAGCTGTTTCTCCTTGAAGTCTAGCACTTGAATGGGTCATACCTCATAAGATAGATCCTCCCATAGGGACAAGGCTTGGTACAAAATGACGTGCCATAGGTCTGACACATATTTCTTCACATTAGAGATATGGAACACATCATGAATCTTCTCTAATTTTAGCAGCAAGACTAGCGATAAGCAATAGATCTGGTCGTCTCCAATATCTCGAATGGTCCAATATACCTCAAATGGAGTTTGCCTTTATTTCGACCTTACGCCTTTAGTTAGTGTAGCCTTCAGAAGTACATGATCACCAACTTGGAACTCTAGGTCCTTGTGTAGATGATCTGCATAACTCTTTTGTCTACTTTGCATTCTCCTCATATGTTGTCGAATGATTTTGATTTTCTCTATCATCTCTTAGATTAAGTTAGGTCTGAGTAGTTGATGGTCACTGATTTCTTCCTAATATATAGGAGACCTTTAGCATCTGCTATATAGGGCTTCATACGGTGCTATGCTGATGTTGGAATGGAAACAGTTGTTGTAGCCGAACTCTACCAACACTAAGTGCTTAGCCCAATTGCTTCCAAACTCTAACGTGCAAGTTCTTAGCATGCCCTCTAAGGTTTGTATCATTCTCTCTGATTGTCCATCAGTCTGAGGATATGTTAAAGTGCTGAACTTCAATTCAGTCCAAAATCTTAAGGTGAAACTGGGGTCTCGATCTAACACAATGGATACGAGAACTCCATGGAGATTCACGATCTCTTCAATGTAATGGCTCGTCAACTTCTCCATGGTAGACAACATCTTATAGGTTATGAAGTATGCTGACTTGGTTAGGCGGTCAACTACCACCCACATGACGTCTTCTCTTTTTGCTGAGAACGGTAGTTTGGTAATGAAGTCCATAGTAATATGGTCCCACTTCCATTCTGGGATTGGAAAAGGTTGCAACATTCCTAATAATTTTTGATAAATCTTCACATGTTGGCATATTAGGCACTTTAATATGTATTTAGCTATCTCCTCCTTCATGCGATTCTACCAGAAGTTATATCGAAGATTTTGGTACATCTTGGTGCTTCCCAAATAAAGAGTATAAGGGGTCCGATGATCTTCTCTCAATACTTGCTCCTTAAGCTCCTCATTGTTGGGTACACAAAGGTGATCATCCATTTTAGAACACCATATTGAATCTGAAAGTCTAAATATTTTTCTTGCTCCATGCTTTTCTTTATCTCACTTAGCTCATTGTCTTCCTTTTTTTCACTTTTTGCTTTGCTCTAATAAAGTTGGTTGGAGGCTTATCTAATAAATCTTCATTTCTAAAGAATATTTTCTAACTTCAATCTCTATTTTTTCTAGCTCTTTATTCAACTTGGCTTCTTTAGTTAGTAAATAAGCTGATGCAACTATATTCTTCCAATAGAGTGCATCTGTTACCATATTAGCTTTACCCAGATGGTAAATGATGTAAGTATCATAGTCTTTTAGCAATTCTAACCATCTCCTCTATCTCATGTTGATCTCCTTTTGAGTAAAGATGTATTTCAAACTCTTATGATTGGTGTAGATATCACTGGTTACTCCATATAAATACTGTCTTCAGATCTTGAAAGCAAAGCTTACAACGGCAATATCTAGATCATGAGTTGGGTAGCTCTTCTCATGGAGTATTAATTGTTGAGAGGCATATGCTACCGCCTTCCCATTTTGCACTAAAATACAACCCAAACCTCAGGAAGATGTATTACTATATATCACAAACTTATCTGAACTCATAGGGATAGTGAGAATCGGAGTGGTTACCAGCCGTTTCTTCAACTCCTGAAAATGCTTATTACATTTTTCATTCCAAATAAACTTGGTATTCTTATGAGTCAAATAAATCAAATGGGCTACTAACTGAGAAAAAACGTTTGATAAATCTTTGATAATATCTGGCTAATTGTAGAAAACTCCTAATCTCCATCACCGAGGTAGGACGTGGCTAGTTTACAACAGCTTCAACCATTGCTCGTCCACTGATATCCCATCTCTAGTGACCACTTGCCCTAAAAACATTACTTTCTCTAACCAAAATTCACACTTCCTAAATTTTGCGTACAACTGCTTATCTCTCAAAGTCTGCAACACAATTCTCAGATGCTCTTCATGCCTCTTGAAGCCCTTTAAATAAATCAAGATGTCATCAACCACTACAAATTGATGTAAATATGGGTAAAATATTCAATTTATCAAATCTATAAATGTAGCTAGTGTGTTAGTCAATCCAAATGGCGCCACCAGAAATTCATAGTGACCATACTGCTAAATGTCGTCTTCGATATGGGCTTAGGTTTAATCTTTAACTGATGGTACCCTAACCTCAAATTGATCTTGGAAAAATATTGAGCTCCTTGGACCTGATCAAATAAAGCATCTATCCTAGAAAGTTGGTACTTATTCTTAACTATCACCTTATTCAGCTCTCTGTAATCTATACAAAGTCTGATACTCCCATCTTTCTTCTTCACAAATAAAATCGGTGCTCCCCACAAAGACACACTAAGTCTGATGAATCTTTTATCTAATAATTCTTGAAGTTGCACCTTTAGTTCCTTCATCTAAGTAGGTGCTAATCTATAAGGAGTCTTAGATATAGGGGTGTTCACAAGGACCAAATCTATAACAAACTCTATATTCGGTTTAGTGGTAATCCTAGCAAGTCTTCTGGAAAAATATCTAGGTAATCTCTCACAACAGGTATTTTTAACAACTCTTTCTCATTCAATTGGTCACTCGTAACACAAGCCAAATATCCACTATGGCCCTGCCTCAATAGTTTAGTAGCCTTCATAAATGAGATTAAGTATGTGTGTGGTCTTTTACTTTCTCCTTGGAAAATAAAATTCACACATTCCTCTTGTTTAAACTTTATCAGTTTCCTCAAATAGTCTACAGTAGCATGATGAGATGCTAACCAATCCTTTCATAGGATGACATCAAAATTTGACATATCTAGGCATATCAGGTCTGCATTTATGATATGATCACCCACTAAAACTCCACAATTCTTATAGACATATATTGCTAGGAGACTACCACCCATAGGTGTAGAGATAATTAACTTGCTAGGTAATGGTGTCGGTGAATTGGTAAAGTTCTTAGCAAAGTTTGGTGATACAAATGAATGTGTAGATCTTGGGTCAAAAAGTGCATGGGCAGTGAATGAACATACATGAAGTCTGCTTTCCACACAGATGATGATATTTGAGTAACCTTCTTTGTTAGAGCAAAGACTCTTCCTTGGTTCCTCTGATTCTACTGCGCGCTCTACTGAGACTGAGTCTTTTGTGGAGGGGCATTTGATTGCTGTGAGGCATTAGCTCGAGCTATGTAGTTTCCCTCTGGTGCTTGCTCTGTTATCAGTTGATCCTTCAAGTTAGGTGGTCTTTCTTGAAATGTCTAGGCGAACCACACTCATAGCATGTGATGTCTGCAATACTCGGAATAACGATTGCTAAATCTGGGGTAGGTTGATAATTTGTTCGGCTAGTTAACTCGATCACGATAAAAGGGAAATCTTGTTGTCACCCACCTTCCGGACTAGTTTGATGCTGACTTGTCAATTGTTAGGCCTCCATTAGTTCTTGGGCGTTTAGCTGAGTTCTATTTCTTGTTACAGATTTCTTGGTACTCTAGATGGTCTTTCTCAATTTTAAATGTAGTCTCTATCAGTTCTGCATAGATCCTAATCCTGAGAGCCACTAGTTTACCCCTGATGTTTCCCCTGAGTTCCCGCTAGCATTTCTTAGCCTTATCAGATTCTTCGGCTATCAGATGCGGAGCAATTCTTGATAGTTGAGTGAACTTAGACTCATACTTTTGTACCTTCATGTCGTTCTGCTACAATTCTTAAAATTCAATAGCCCATTTATCCCTAACACCCTTCGGGATATACTTCTTATTCACGAGCGCCATGAATCTATCCTAATCGATCTGTCTTTGGGCAGCCCTCTCTAGTCTCAAGGTTTTCCTCCACCAGTATTTAGCTTCTCCTCTGAGCATGAAGGTGGCAAAGAATACCTTTCATTCATCAACACAATTTAAAACTATAAATATCTTCTTGATCTGTAAAATCTAATCTTTTGCTACCAAAGGATCGATAGTTATGGAAAAAGTCAGAGGTGTGAGCTTATGAAATTGTTTCAGGGCTGAGATAGTGGGTGGTAGTTGGGTATCCCTTGGATTGATATGTTGCTCGAGGATCTCCGCCAACCATTCTAAGGGATCTTGCATTAGTTTTGCTTGATCAACAGGCCGCTTACCAGTGTTCCTTGGTACTCTGGCCGGAGTTGAAGAGCCCTCTTGCATATTCTCCATGCCTTGGCCTTCCATATTCTGGGTCTGATGTGCTCTTTTGTCCTCACCATTATCTACATGAAAATATAGCCAAGACTTAGATTCTATCGATTGCTAATAGTACTCAAATTCAAATAATTCTATCGCTCACATGATATATAATAAATGGTAATTAATCAACATAGAATACTGATCCAATAGAAAGCTTTTCATTCATAAAATATTAAGATATACATTTTCAGCATCAGTAGAGTTTTCCAAAAAGTACAATACTCCATAACATTGTCATCGTCACTGGAGTCTCCAAAAGTACAATACTTCACAAGTAGGATAAATGTCAAAATATACAAAACCTAGGTGTTCCCTCAAAAACTAAAAGAAAGAAGGTATACAAAGTTAGTGACCCTACTGGTCAATCTCTAAGAAGAGGCAGAAGAGCTGCATGTGGCAGACTTTGAATTGGAGTCCTCGCTCGATTGGGGCTCATTGATAGGGGTAAATAAAATAAAGTTGTGTTATAGTCATAACCACTAATGACTGATTAAAATAGAAAAGCAGAACATTAATATGAGTAAGCCCACTTGCTCGTTATCTCGGAACGACATGAATTCCCACGCTCAACCCCATGAGGTGACCCTTGGTCACCGCTCCTCGCATGACATGTGGGGCGACGTCAGAGGTGATGAGGGTAGCCAAACCGGCCGACCATTCGCCCTAGAGATGTTTGGACGACGCGAAAGGCGGTGAAGGTCGTCTAACCCATTGACACTTCGCCTTGAAGTCGTCCGACACTGTTCATCCCCCAGGTGACCTCAGGCGTCCGATCGGCTATCCCCCCTCATCATTTCACCTCGAGAAGTAGCCCGAAAGACAATCCTGGTTGCCCGCTTCTGACCTAGAAGCTCTAGGATGACGCGAAAGGTGGTGATGGTCGTCCGACCGGCCGACCATTCGCATTGGAGTCGCCTGTCGACTCCCATCCCTCCAAAGATCTAGGGCACCCCACATACAGCCCATTCTCGCACCTACCCCTGGAAGCAGCGCAAGAGGTAACTCAGAGCGACCTCTCCAGCTCACTATTTTGTTGAGTGACTCGGGAAGCGGTCCTAGTCGGCCACTCAGCCTCTACCCATCCTCTCGTTGCTCGTGGTCCCCATCATAACCGACGGCTATGCAAAGTCTATAATCGACAAAATCCATCACAATCACATTAAATGCACTGACTCCGCCCTTAACTCCTCCATCCCTCACGATATTTAAGGCACCTCGGACCCATGCTACTGCAAGCGCCGCCAATCTCATTCCATTAATGGTGAGTGGACAACGCTGACTTCAAGTCCTCCGCAGTTTGACACTTGTCGAACATGCTGCCACGACAAAGGTTCATTACAATGGCCAGCATACACAGAAACTGATCCGATCACCTCTCGACACGTGGAGGAAAGGGCTTACTCAGCGGCCAGCTTTTGTCAAGACGAAAATGCCCCCCAAACCCTAGGTATGAAAGCCATGGAACACAGTAAATCCAATAAGTTTTTCTCATTACCAAAACTCTCAGTGAATTCTTTTGAGATTTTCTCTCTTCCACCAAGACATTTTACTGACTTGATCGTCGAAGGGACCACCGGAGATCCCAACTCCACCCCTTCCACAGGTATCCATTCTCGTAGGCGGACCCCTCAACTGCAGTGAAAGTTATTGGGCATTAGAAGAGAAGGCAACCTCCATTGTCTAAAAAGCTAACTCTCCATCGAGATTAGTTGACTGTGTGATCGAGCATCAATAAACTCTAATCATGCTTATCCTTTTGGGGATCTGTAATCAGGAATTCGAGTAAACTCTGAGAAATATATCAGGTAAATAATTTTAGCTTGGAGAAAAATATTTAGTTTATTTTAATTTCTATAAAATATATTTATGCCGAATTTATTTAAAGTTGTGTAAAATTTAACTATGCCGAGAAATTCTGATTTACATTTCCAGTCACTTTTCTCAATTCTTTATATTTTAGATTTTTTTTAATTATTTTCTAAAAATAAAATATTTTAATATTTTCTATCTTTTTATAATTATTTTCAATTTTTTAATAATTCTAGTCAATTTTTTATATTTTTTAAAATAACATTTCTCAAAATATTTAGGTTTTCATTTAAAGTAAGATTTTTAGTTTTGACAATAATATTTTACAAATATTGCTACAATAATTGCATTAAATTTTTTATTTTTAGGAAAAAAATATAAATGGTTTTGACGAAATATAATTTTTCAAAAACATTTTATAACTTTTTTAAATTTTCAAAATTATTCTAAATATTTCTAAATATTCTAATAATTTTATTTTTTATATTTATATTTTAAAATTTTATTTTGCTAAATATATTTGTAATTTTCTAATTTAGTTAATTTTTAAAATCGTATGTTATTTGATAATTTTTAGAAAATAAAGTGTAGCAATATCCTTTTATAATTAATTTTTAAAAATTCAATTTCTTAAAAATTGATTTGGTTTTCATATAAAGTAAGATTTTCTAAATATTTTTACAACAATTCAGGTAAAATTTCAGTTTTTAGTAATACATAATATCGGTTTTGACAAAATTTCAATTTTTTCCTTAAAAAAATAACAATAATTATAGTATATAATTGGTAGTTACTTTTTACCATTTCCGTTTTATATATCATATTTGAATGTTAATTTTTAAATATTT
>JBAKGM010034264.1:0-10000 GCA_037177215.1 Asparagus racemosus
ATTTATATGTTTCGATGCAACAACAAGATGTTATTTGTAACAAGTAGTTTTGTTGGTTGGTTAATTGGTCACATTTTTTTCATGAAATGGGTTGAATTGGTATTAGTCTGGATACAGCAAAAGAATTCTATTCGATCGAATAAGTACCTTGTGTCAGAATTGAGAAATTCTATGGCTCGAATCTTTAGTATTCTCTTATTTATTACCTGTGTTTACTATTTAGGCAGAATACCGTCACCCATTGTTACTAAAAAATTCAAAGAAACCTCAGAAACGGAAGAAAGGGGGGAAAGCGAGGAAGAAACAGATGTAGAAATAGAAACAACTTTCGAAACGAAGGGGACGAAACAGGAACAAGAGGGATCCACCGAAGAAGATCCTTCTCCTTCCCTTTTTTCGGAAGAAAAGGAGGATCCGGACAAAATCGATGAAAGGGAAGAGATCCGAGTGAATGGAAAGGAAAAAACAAGGGATGAATTCAACTTTCAAGAGACATTCTATAAAGATAGCCAAGTTTATAAAACTTCTTATATGGATAGGAATAAAAATAAAGAAAATTCGAAGTTAGAAATATTTAAAGAAGAACCATTTTTATTATGGTTTGAAAAACCTCTTACCTAAGGTCTAAGGTATTTATTAATTATTTATTATATTAATTATTAAATAGAATAATAAATAGAAGAATAAGAAATAGAATTAAGAATTCTTTTTTTTTTTCTTTTTTTTTTTTGTTGAAATAAATGAAACTTAAAAAAAAGAAAAATTAAAAAAATACAAAAAGGAATAAATTAATAAAAAGATTAATACAAACAATAAATACAATAAGAGATAAGAAGAGATGCGACCGCACCCTACATATTTGATACCTTCTCCAAAAAAGAAACTTGTAAGACCAAAACCATTCGTAATTCCATCAATTACTCGTCTATCAAAAAAATGAATTAGTTCAGCTAGTCCTCTTATAACCTGAGTTAAGGATATTGTATAAAAAGCATCTATGTAACCACGATTATATGACCAATCATATATCACATTTATTATTTTGTCCCCTAAAATTCTATTAGGACCTCTTTTAGAAAACGAATTTAGTAAGTTCAAATTTTGTAAAGATGAATAAATAGGCTTATATAAAAAAGACGATATAAATATTCCGAAAAAAGCTATACTGACAGAAAAACTTGCATTTGTCACAAATTCATACCAATCCACAGAATTATCTGAATTCTGGTGTAAAAAGTTTATAGACGGATTTAACAATTTGGATAATATATCCAAATGAATTCCTTCTTGATTAAAAGAAAAGGGAATTCCTACGACTCCAACAAACAAAGTAAATAGCACTAATATAACCATGGAAAATAGCATAGTATTGTCCGATTCATGAGGATAAGAGAAAGTATTTTTAGTCCCAAAATGAGTAATAGTAATAAAGGGGTGCATCCTGTTTTTTCCATTACCACCAATTTGATATGTCTTATTCCAAAAAAAAGAAGCCCTTTCATTATTATTCATTGTTAATGTTAATAAACTTAATAAACGAAAATTGTTTTTAATCGTTTTTGGTACTTCTTTTCCCCATAGAGATATTGAATGGTAGGAACTACTTTTTTGACCACTGTAATTTTGAAAATGAACATTGAAATGTCCCTCAAAAGTAAGTAAATAGATCCGAAACATATAAAATGCGGTTAATCCTGCTGTAGAACAAGCTATTATTGCGAAAATAGGTGAATACAACCAACTATCATTAAGAATTTCATCTTTGGACCAAAAACAAGCAAGTGGAGGAATACCACAAAGAGAAAGTGTACCTACTAAAAAAGCAGTTTTTGTAATGGGTACATGCTTTTTTAAACCTCCCATAAGAACCATATTCTGACTTTTATCTGGAGAATATCCAACAATAGCTTCCATTGAATGAATAATTGATCCGGATCCTAAAAACAACAATGCTTTCGAATAAGCATGAGTAATCAAATGAAATAAAGCGACTCGATAAGACCCCATACCTAGAGCTAACATCATATAACCCAATTGAGACATTGTAGAATAGGCTAAACCTCTTTTAATATCTTTTTGAGCAAGAGCTAAAGTAGCCCCTAATAATACTGTTATTATACCTATTAAGGATATGAAATTCATTATGTAAGGTATGATTATAAAAAGAGGAAGAAGTCGAGCTACAAGAAAAATGCCCGCTGCTACCATAGTAGCGGCATGTATAAGAGCCGAAATAGGAGTAGGACCTTCCATGGCATCAGGTAACCATACATGAAGGGGGAATTGTGCCGATTTAGCAACTGCACCGGCAAATAAAAGAAAGGCACACAAAGTAAGAAATAAAAAAGGAACCTCATTATTCGAAATCAAGGTATTGAATATTTGGAACAAATCCCGAAATTCAAAAGTACCGGTTATCCAATAAAGACCTAAAATTCCTAATAATAAACCAAAATCGCCCACACGATTCGTTACAAAGGCTTTTTGACAAGCAGTCGCCGCACTAGGTCGTGTGAACCAAAAACCTATTAATAGATAAGAACACATTCCAACTAATTCCCAAAAAATATAAATTTGTATCAAATTCGAACTAGTAACTAATCCCAACATGGAAGTATTGAAAAAACTCATATAAGCAAAAAATCTCAAATATCCTTGATCATGAGACATATAATTGTCACTATAAAAAAGAACCAAAATTCCAACAGTAGTAATTAATATTAACATAATAGAAGTAAGTGGATCTATTAAGTGACCGAACTCTAAAGAAAAATCATTATTAATGGTCCAAGACCATACATATTGATAGATAAAATTTCTATTTATTTGCTGAATAGATAGATAGACCGAAAGTATCATAACTATACTTAACAATAAAATACTAGGAAAAGCCCACATACGGCGAAGATTTTTTGTTGCCGTTGGAAAAAGTAGAAGTCCCATTCCTATTAACATAGGAACTGGAAGTGGAATGAAGGGGATAATCCATGAATATTGATATGTATATTCCATAAAAAACCTTTTTATTTTTAATTAATTCTTTCTAATTCACCGGCTCTTATATCTTTTTATAGGTTCAATAAAAATCAAGATATGGAAAACTTAAATAGAATTTTGGATTCCTAATTATTCGGAATCTTTCTTCTTGACCCAATACTTCAAAGATTCAAATCAAGAAGTTCGAATTGTTCAAATGATATGAATATGATCAAGTTACTAGTTATATTTAAAATGAAATAACACACTAATTCATTTTATTAATATTGAATATTAAGTATAAGTAAGATTTTTATGAAAATGCAGAAAAAAATTCAATTATTATTACGTATTACGATACGTATTACGATAATTTATTTACGATAATTTATATCCAGAGAGCAAATAATTACACCAAAATAGAGTAATTATTACATTACTTTATTTTAATATAAATAATAGGAAAGAATTAGTTCTTTTTTTTATTATTAGTTCGTTTATTCATAATCATTAACTAATTCATGGTAGAACTGATTATCTTTCATTCGAATAAAAGACATTTATTTTTCTTTGTAGAAAACGCTAGCATATCCCACACTTTTCTTTCAATACTAGGTAGAAGAAATAGACTTAAAAGAAAAGACAAAATTACTAAGATGACTTTTATAAAATCATATATCCTTTGATTAACTACTAGTTTAATTCGAATTTGAAAATAAAAAAAATGTGTACTCCTTCTTTTTCTTTTGAGCTTGACCAACTAATAAAAAAGTAAAGTAATTTGAGTAATTCGGAATTTTTTAGATAAGGATTGGTTTTTTAAATTTTTCGGTGTATTTTTTTACATGTATAAATATAGCACGACGAAAATAGACAGAGATATAAAAAAAAGAAAAAATGGAATTGTTTGACCAATAGATGTCTTTCACATTCAACTAGAGAAATGAATAACTTTTTCAAATTTTTCATGGCAGTTCCAAAAAAGCGTACTTCTATATCAAAAAAACGTATTAGTAAAAACATTTGGAAAAAGAAGGTATATTGGGCAGCGTTGAAAGCTTTTTCCTTAGCGAAGTCTCTTTCTACCGGGAATTCAAAAAGTTTTTTTGTGCGACAATGAAATAGTCAAACACTAGATTAAATAATCTTAATCCGAAAATGGTACTTCAAAAAAAAAAAGAAAAAAAAAAGAGACAAGGTTTCACTTTTTTTTTTGAATATGTTTTATCCGGTGGGGATTCTTATTTTCCTCATCGGTACACTTATCTGTCATATCATAATAAATAAGAAAATAAAAAAAAATTCTTAAACAAGATGTTCAGTTCAGGCCAATATCGAATTAGTTGTCTAAATCCTAAATCAAATTCTTTCCAGGACGAAAAACCAACCTAAGGTCTAAGGGTTAATATAAAGTTCTACAAATAGTTAAATAAACAAATTTGGAATGGCACACTGTACTGTGATCCATAAAAGACTTTTTTGTTCATTGATAAAAAAGTCCATCTTAGATTCATAAAATAAGATAAATGAATTTTAAAATTCAAAAATGAAAAACAACTTTTTTTGAGTTCGATCTTTATCCTTGAATTGAAGTCATAACTATTTAGTTACAAGATTTCCATTTTAGGAGAGCATAAACTACGAAAACGTCTCTGTTAAATAAAAAAGGAAACCTTCCATTTTCATTTCAAAATGAAATCAAATGATAATAAAGATTTTTATATGAAACGCTTCAATCCATATTGAAACAAAACGAGTTCTTTCTCATCACTTTGAATGAAAAAAAAATATTGAATTGACTCCTTCAATCTCGACGATTAAAATGAAATAATAATATATTATTATTATTTCGAGTATGCCGCTATGGTGAAATCGGTAGACACGCTGCTCTTAGGAAGCAGTGCTAGAGCATCTCGGTTCGAGTCCGAGTGGCGGCATGGCATCTTCTAAAACAAATAGAATAAGTCCTATAATAAATTCAATTCCTGATTCCTGATTTCAATTCCGTAGAATTGGTTTACCCCACTTTTTTATTTGAATTAAATTAAAACAATTTTATGATATTTTCCACTTTAGAACATATATTAAGTCATCTATCCTTTTCGATCGTTTCAATTGTAATTACAATTTTTTTTATAAGCTTATCAGTCGATGAAATCGTAGGACTCTACGATTCGTCAGAAAAAGGCATGATAGCTACTTTTTTCTGTATAACAGGATTATTAGTCACTCGTTGGATTTATTCGGGACATTTCCCGTTAAGTGATTTATATGAATCATTCATTTTTCTTTCATGGAGTTTCTCCATTATTCATATGGTTCCGTATTTTAAAAAACATAAAAATTATTTTAGCGCAATAACCGCGCCAAGTACTTTTTTTACCCAAGGCTTTGCTACTTCAGGTCTTTTAACTGAAATGCATCAATCCGAAATAGTAGTACCCGCTCTCCAATCCCAATGGTTAATGATGCATGTAAGTATGATGATATTGAGCTACGCAGCTCTTTTATGTGGATCATTATTATCAGTAGCTCTCTTAGTCATTACATTGCGAAAAGCCATAAGGATTTTTAGTAAACAAAACAATTTTTTAAATGAGTCATTTTCCTTTGTCGAGATCCAATACATGAATGAAAGAAGCAATGTTTTACTAAACACTTCTTTTTTTTCTTCTCGAAATTATTACAGGGCTCAACTGATTCAACAATTAGATCAGTGGAGTTCTCGTATTATTAGTCTCGGGTTTCTCTTTTTAACCATAGGTATTCTTTCGGGAGCAGTATGGGCTAATGAGGCATGGGGGTCATATTGGAATTGGGACCCAAAGGAAACTTGGGCATTTATTACTTGGACCCTATTTGCGATTTATTTACATACTCGAACAAATAAAAATAGGGAAAGTTTCAATTGCGCAATTGTGGCTTCTATAGGCTTTCTTATAATTTGGATATGCTATTTTGGGGTCAATTTATTAGGAATAGGATTACATAGTTATGGTTCATTTAATTTACATTAAGATCTAATTAAATAAAAAAAAATACCGACAAATACAAACATAGAACAAGCCTATATAGAAATAGAATAGAAAAATAAGTAAGAATAGAAGATAAGAAAACTTCTTACTTCATGTAGGCTGTCGAGAACCATTTGAATCACTACAATACTTGATTCAAAAGGTTCTCATAAAGACAAAAAATATCTGTTTACAATTCCAATTTTTTTTTACTTAAGAGAAAAAGACTTTTTTTTTTCATTGTACAACGAACAATATTAAAAATAATAATAGGATTACTTTTTTATTTTTTCTTTTATTGATGAAAACTATTGATAAAAATAATTCGATATAATAGCTTCGACCTTGTCAACAGATAGTGAGAGAACGAAATCTGGATAAATACCAATAGCTATTATTGGTAGAAGGATAGAGATGGAAACAAATAACTCTCGTGGCCCAGAATCAAAAAAATAAGAGTTTGGAACATTAAATAACTTGTATCCATAGAACATTTGGCGTAACATAGATAATAAATAAATAGGAGTTAATATCATTCCAATTGCCATTACAAAAGTAATTAGTATTTTTGGCATTAAAAGATATTGTTGGCTGGTAATTATTCCAAAAAATACTATCAATTCTGCAAGAAAACCACTCATACCCGGTAATGCAAGGGAAGCCATTGATAAGATACTGAACATCGTGAATATTTTTGGAAGGTGGATAGCCATTCCACCCATTTCGTCGAGATAAACAAGACGTATTCTATCATAACTCGTTCCTGCCAAGAAAAAAAGAGCAGCGCCAATAAATCCATGAGAGATTATTTGTAAAATGGCTCCATTGAGTCCCGTATCAGTTATCGAGCCAATTCCAATAATTATGAAACCCATATGAGATACAGAGGAATAGGCTATTCTTTTTTTTAAATTACGTTGACCAAGAGATGTTAAAGCTGCATAGATTATTTGGATTGCGCCTACTATAATCAACCAGGGAGAAAATATAGAATGAGCATGAGGTAATAATTCCATATTGATCCGAACCAACCCATATGCTCCCATTTTTAATAAAATTCCGGCTAGAAGCATACAAGTACTATAATGTGCCTCTCCGTGGGTGTCTGGTAACCATGTATGTAAGGGTATAATCGGTAATTTAACAGCAAAAGCAATAAGAAATCCAATATAGAATATTATTTCCAGTGCCACCGGATACGATTGATTAGCTAATGTTTCCAAATTTAATGTTGGTTCGTTGGAACCATATAAACCAATACCCAGAACCCCTATTAATAGAAAAATGGAACCTCCCGCAGTGTACAAAATAAATTTTGTAGCGGAATACAGACGTTTCTTTCCCCCCCACATCGATAGAAGTAGATAAACGGGAATTAATTCGAACTCCCACATGATGAAAAAAAGTAAAAGGTCTCGAGAAGAAAATGATCCTATTTGACCGCTGTACATTGCTAACATCAGGAAATGGAATAATCGGGAATCTCGAGTAACTGGCCGAGCCGCTAAAGTAGCTAAAGTGGTGATAAATCCCGTCAGTAAAATAGGTCCTATAGAAAGTCCATCTATTCCCAATCTCCAGTAAAAATCAAAAAAATGAATCCATTTATAATCCTCTGTTAGTTGGGTTAATGGATCATTCAATTGGAAATGATAAAAGAATGTATAGGTAGTTAAAAGGAGTTCTAATAAGCATATACATATAGTATACCACCTTATTACCTTATTTCCTCTATGAGGTAGAAATAAAATTAAAGAACCTGCGAATATCGGCAAAAGTACAATTATTGTTAACCAAGGAAAATAATTCGTGGTAAAGACAAGATACACTTGGACAAAAAAAACCCGTACTCGATAAAGAAAAAAGAATAATATATTATCTATTTTCGAGCACGGGTTTTTGTCGGTAAAAAAAATCAATTGTATTCAAAATGTATTTACGTGGTTTTTTCTGGAACGTATTAATACGCTAGACCCATGCTTCGAGTTGTTTCATGCCATAAATAAACTCGAACGCTCAAAAAATCCGTTGGACAGGCGGATTCACATCTCTTACAACCAACACAGTCCTCCGTTCTTGGAGCAGAAGCAATTTGCTTAGCTTTACATCCATCCCATGGTATCATTTCTAATACATCTGTTGGGCAGGCTCGCACACATTGAGTACATCCTATACATGTATCATAAATCTTTACTGAATGTGACATCGGATCTATAAGTTTTTGAATATCATCAATTTTCGATCTAGTAAACTTGTAAATGTATCATATATTTAGACACTAGATGATTCAATGGATTTTACCATAATTTTTCTAATCAATCGAATTCCGGATCGAGTCATGAGATCGGCCCAAGATACTTTGATTTCTTACGTTTTTCTCAAACATACGTATTAATGCTAATTTGAATTGATGAATATTCTGATTTCTATAATTAATAATATATAATTAATACTACTTAATTTATTCATTTATTCAACAAATTCGATTGATTGATACGAATTGATTTTCTGTTACGATAAATTGACGAAACAATAGCTAATCCAATAGCTGCTTCGGCGGCTGCAATAGCTATAACAAAAATGGAGAAAATATCTCCTTTTAATTGTCGACTATCAAAAAAATCTGAAAATGTTACGAAATTTATATTAACCGCATTGAGGATAAGTTCAAGACACATAAGGGCTCTAACCATATTTCGACTCGTGATCAATCCATAGATACCAATAGAAAATAAATAGGCACTCAAAACAAGTACATGTTCGAGTATCATTGACCAGCTCCTTATTAATTTGGATTCATTTCAATATGAACAAGAATTCAACGTATTCAATTGACTATAATATAACAAGTACAAAACAGAGGAATAGATTGATATTTGGTAATGGATCAAAATAAAGAATTTCTATTTTATACATGAACAGTTTTCAAATAGAATTGAAGATAAATGGATTTGATAACAGAAAACAAAGTGAAATTTTGATTGCTAGTAAATAGTTATAAAAATTTATCATTGACGAGCAACAGCAATTGCACCTATCAAAGCAACTAAAAGAATTATGGAAATGAGTTCAAATGGAAGAAAAAAATCTGTTGATAAATGAATTCCGATTTGTTGACTATTTCCTATCAAATCTTGCTCAATAATCTGGTTTGACTTTGTCGTCCAAATAATCCCGTACCAAGACGTATCTAAAATAGTAGTCATTAGTGAAACCAAAATACTTGTACAAACCAACGAAGTAATCCCATCTCCAACAGTCCAAAGATTCAAATCTTTGTAATATTCTGAACCATTCATGAACATCACAGCAAATAGAATTAAAACGTTTATAGCTCCTACATAAATAAGGAGCTGCGCAGCCGCTACAAAATGGGAGTTTGATAGAATATAAAATAAGGATATACAAACAAGAACCAATCCCAAAGAAAAGGCAGAATAAATTGGATTGGTAAGTAATACCACTCCTAAACTTCCTAATATAAGACCTGATCCCAGAAAAACTAAAAGAAAATCATGTATTGGTCCAGGCAAATCCATTATTATATGTAAAAGAGAAATAAATTGAAATGTTTTTCATGATTTTATTGACCCGACAAGGAATTTTTTAATTTTTTTAGGATATGCTCCTAATTGCATTTAATTCTAATCGAATGGATTTAAAATGGGTCTGGGTCCAATTAGTGGACCAATAGAATATGGTTTTCTCTTTACCCAAAAGATTTACACCAAAGAAAAGGGTAATTTAGCTCAAAACTCAAATTCTATTATTAGATTCAATTTTAAATCCAACTTGAATCGCACTTCTTACCAACTAATCAACAGTTAATTGGAATTTAGAGTTATTGACCAACAAAAAAAATAAAGAACTCATTCCTGTAGATTAGATCAAATTGAACCTTACTAATTGGTGGAGATTCCTCTTTAATAAAAGGGTTTTCACATTTTTTTTTATTTTCTTATTACGAATTCGAAATTGTTCGAATTGTATAATCGTTAATTACTGACATT
>JBAKGM010034264.1:15000-19715 GCA_037177215.1 Asparagus racemosus
TCAAAATTCCCCTTATTAACATATTTTTGTTCTCGGTATCCTTGATATTTTCTTTTTTGAACGAATAAAATAGTTATGGTTTGATACATAATAACCTGACCATTCTTTTTTCCAGATAGTCGAAGGGGTTCTATAATAAATAGCTTTTTTTTTATTAATTTTCTAAGAGTTAAATTCTTCTCAATCAGCATTGTATCCAGATTAAGTTCTTTCCTTTGAATAGAGGATAGAGTTATTTGTCTTAGATTTCCTAGTCGAAGCAAGAGACAATATACCTTGATATTTTCAATGGTTCTTTGGTTCAAAGTAAAATTCCACTTTAATTGAAAAAGTAAATACCTTTTCAGGAACAAATCTATTTCTGCTTCTGTATTGTTTTTGTATTTTTTTTGATTATTATAGTTTTTTATATTGGATTGCAAATAATTTTCTTCAATATCTTTAAGGTTTCCTTTATTTTGTTTATTTGATCTAAGATCTCTTTGGTCTGCAGATTTTTTTTCTTTTTTATTTGTTAATTCAAAATCTATTTTTTTATTTGACAATATAGCCCCTTTTTGCTTTCTATTAGTGTTTTTATTTTTATTATCTCTTTCATTTAGATTTAAATTGAAAAGCAGCAATTTGCTTGGTATACTCCATGGTTTCATTTTATATGTATTATAAAGTAATATAAATTCCGGGAAAAACCAAAGTTTGAAATCCAATATGGAATCACTTAGTATTTTTTTATTCATCCCCATCCAATCATAAATGTTTTTTTTTTTTTTTTGTGAATTGATTTTTGTATCAATCATAAGAAAAAAACTATTTTTTTTATCAAAATTTTGAATTATTTGATAATTTTTAGCCCCGGTTTGAGTATTTTTATTACTATTGATATCGATGTTGATCCAAGTTACAATATCGATTGTATTTCTAAGACAAAAATGGAAAATTTCCCAATCAAAATATTTTCTATCCGGATTTTTTTCCATATTCCTAATATCATTTTTTATTAAAAAAAAATTAATAGGGCTATCACCTAATTCAAATATTTCATAAATATTGTTTTTATGTGTGTTGTAATTATAAGAATTCTTTGTTTTTTGAAATGTTGAGCGATAAATAGACGGTTCCCTTTTATGTTCATAATTAAGAAATCTATAGGGTAAAAGATTATATCTTTTATATTTTTGAAAATTTTCTTTTTCAGTTGGTAATGGATAGACTTTGTAATAAAAAAATTGATTTTTTTCATCAAAATCCTGTTTATTTAAATTTTGTTGTTGAATTGTATCACGTTTATTAATTCTATTTCGGCATCTTTGTACTATTAATCTAGACCAGGTAATCGCAGAAAAATTGTATTGAAAATGACTTCGTAACCAGCTTTGCCATTGATTTTTTTCAAAATTTTTAGGTTTCTTTTGTTTTAATTCAGAATAAAATAGTTTTTGTGGTTCAAAATAATTTTTTAGTGAAGTTTTAAGAAACAAAGAAGTTCCATGATATTCAAGAATAGGTCTTAACTTATACAAGTACAATTTACGAGCGGGTATTTTTGATAATTTGTAAAAAACATATGCTTGTGACAAGGAGGTTAAATCATAAAAATTCTGTGAATTCTTATTAAGAATATTCGACTTTTTTTTATTGAAAAAAAAAAGAATTTGATTTGGTTTCTCAAATTTTGTTTCATTGCTTTGATTATTGGAAATGTATTTTTCCAGTTTTTTTTTGTCAATAAAAAGTTGCATATTTATTCTACGAATAGTAATGATAGATAAAAAGAAATTCATGTATATTTTTTCAGTAATTTTTTTTTTTAAATAATAGAATTTACGAACGACTCGAGTATTTCTTCGTTTTACTATTTTAAAAATATTTTTTTGTGATTTGAATCTTAAAAGATTCAAACTTGTTCTATTATGGATAATGTTTAGTTCCGGAATTCCTTTTTTTTTTTCTTGGTTTATTCTTTTTATTTCATTTCTTAGTGTGCTTGTTCTAGCAATTAGATCTTTCATTTTTTTTTCTCTCAGTAAATAATTTGTCCAATTTGTAGATTGAATTTTATTAAATGATTCATTAATTTTCTGATTGGGGATTATTTTAAAATCTTTTTCTTTTTTAGTTTCATTTAATTTAGATACTTTTTTTAATCTAAAAAATAGAATTGGATTTATTTTTGAGAGTTCTTTTATTATTCTTTTTAAAAATAGAATAACTTTAATAAGCCATTTTTTTTTTAAGATATTTAGAAAGGGTTTTGTTCGTTTTTTAAAAATTTTTCGAACTATTTTTAGAACTATAGAGTATTTTTTTTTCAATTTTCTTATTTTTTTTTTTAATTCCTTAATAATCGGTTCAAAAAAAGAATTTCTTTTTCGGGGAAAACCAAAAGGAAGTTCAGTCTCCATTCCCAAAACTGTTAAAAAACAAAAATCAGATTTTTTCTCCTTTTTTTTCATTTGATCTATATCAAAGATTCTTGACTTAGATCTATGCCAAGGTTTCAGACAGAAAGGATATAGGATCTTTATCTGAATCCCGTCTAGTAACCAATTTTTAGGAAATTCGGTTTCGGATAATTGAACACCGTTATAGGTACATTTAACATACATTTCGTTATTCCATTCCTTAAAATCCTCAGACCACTCGGGAGCTTGCAATAATAGTATACGTCCAATATTTTTGGCTATTATTAATGAAGGTAATATAATATATTTTCTAAGAGTTGATTGAGTTATTAACATGAAACCTCTTATTACTTGAGCAGGTGGAATGCTATCCCATATTTCTGCTATTTCTATTCGTTCTTTTTCAGTTTTTTTGTGCTTTTCCTTTTTTTTCTGTTCTTCTGTATAATCCAAAATTTGACATTCTGCTCCTTTTCTTACTCTTTTCGAAATATAATTTTTAAAAAAAAATTTGATTAGTTCAGATAGATCAAAAAAAGGGGGAAGGGATTTTTTTATCCTGTCCAAAAAGAGTGGTGAATGCACATTTGCTTGAAAAAGTTTCCCAATAATAATTTTCTTCCTTTGGGCACGGATAGAACCTTTTATTATATTTCGTCGAAAATCAGATTGTTGTGAATAACGTATCAAAGATATTTGATTTGGTTTAGGGGAATTCTGAGTTTCCTTGTTATTAGTATCAATATTACTTTCGTTATCGGTAAAAATTACTACATGTTTAAATTTTCTTGAACGAATTTCATGCCCTACTTGCACTTCTTCAGCCCTTTTTATTTCTTGTTCGTCTAATTCCTTAATTAATTTGTATGACCATCTGGGTATTTTTTTATTTATTTCTTTAATTCCAATCAATTTTTTTTTTTCAAAGTTAGCATTACTTTGAATAGCATTGAAAAGATATTTTAAAAATTTTGTTTCATATTTTGACTCTATTTTTCTTTGTTTTTGTTGGTAAAATAAGGAGGATTTTTTCAAATTTAAACTCCATTTTAATTCCCTATCAAGTTTACTCATTAAAGTGAAAAAATAATTTATTTTTGGCGAAAATGAGTTTTTATCAACTATATCAAATTTCTCTTTAAAATCTTGGTTATTAGTATCAATAAGAAAAATAGTATGAATTTTATTTATACAAAAGCTCTTTGTTAAACTTTTTAACAAAGTCTGATTTCTAATTAAAAGTGAAAACTTTTTTTTTATTGCTCTACGGTGGGGCCCATTCAATAAAGGATCATCTATTCTGAAAAAATATTCTTTTTTAGTCTCATCATTACATATTCGAATCTTCTTTTCAAGTATAGTTATAAAAATGGATCCTTTATCTAAATTGTATATTTTTTTTTTGTAGTCCTCATTAATATTCTTACTTTTTTCTTTGTTGCTATAAATTGACCTAACTTTGTACAGTTCATCAAGGGATAATTTTTTTTTTATCGACAAGGACAGCCTTTTTTCTATCATTTCAAAAAAAGTCGCTAAACTTGGTGGATATGTAAATAATATTTTTTCTTTGCCATCGTTTTGACATGTATAAAAAAAATATTGTGACATTTGATTTCGTACAGCATTTTGACATCGGTTATTTTTTATGTATCGCAATGGCCGATTCCATCGCTTATAATTGAAAAGAAGAGTTATAAGGGGTTTTTCAAACCGGAAGATTTTTTTTTGTTCAAGTATTTTGAACTTCCAATTTTCTTGATTCCTATCCAAATAAGAAGCTTGCAAAATTGGGCTATTTTTATAGCATGTCTCTTGAAAGTGAAATTCATCCTTTGTTTTTTCCTTTCCATTCACTCGGATCTCTTTCGTTTCATCGATTTTGTCCGGATCCTCCTTTTCTTCCGAAAAAAGGGAAGGAGAAGCATCTTCTTCGGTGGATCCCTCTTGTTCCTGTTTAATCCCCCTCGTTTCGTAAGTTGTTTCTACATCTCTTTCTTCCGTTTTTGGGGTTTCTTTCAGTTTCTTAGTAAGAATGGGTGAGGGTATTCTGCCTAAATAGTAGACACAGGTAATAAATAAGAAAATACTAAAGATCCGAGCCATAGAATTTCTTAATTCTGACACAAGGTACTTATTAGATCGAATAAGTAAATTTGATCTAATAGAATGATTTTGCCGTATCCAGACCAATACCAATCCAACCCATTTCATGAATAAAATGGGACCAATTAAGCAACCAACAAAACTACTTGTTACAAATAACATCTTGTTGTTGCATCGAAACATATAAATGTTGACTAATCTGGCTAA
>JBAKGM010034310.1:0-19706 GCA_037177215.1 Asparagus racemosus
TGTTTCTCGATTGCGTCGGTTGATGGTTCGTCGATTGCGAACCCATCTTCACGAGTCTGATTCGGGGACTGACAAGCAATTTTCAACGCCTACATCAATCAGTTAACATTACACTTCAATCAATTTCCTACCATTAAGTTAACACTACACTTCCAAACAGTAGTCACCCTTTGGACCCTTTTGAACCGGCTGGTTAACATTAAACCTTTGTCTGTCATTTCTTGACATGTTAACATTTAATACCCTAATACTGTCATGTTAACATTACACCTCTAAATAGTGCCACTTTGATCAAATTCGATATGTTAACACTATACCTCTACGAAATTTGATCCCATCATCTTTCTGCCTAGCAAAGATGTTGCAAAGATGTTACCACGACACATTGACATTACACCTCTATTGCATACACATCAAAGAAGATAAAAGTTCTTTTATTATAAAAAAGCTAAACTATTACAAAGTTCTCAAGGGGAAAATGGATAAAAAGTGTATATCCGTGTAATACACTCAGCTATCTTAGCATCCCCAACCTCATGAGCGCCCTTCTGGGCCCTTTCTCTCAGAACCATGGGATTGACATGGGCAGCTTGGGTTCTAATATCCACCAACCTCTTCGCTTCAGCTTCAAGCTCTGCAAACTGGAGATCCCACTCTTTTGTCAGCTCAGTTGACTTAAGCTTAAGTTCTTCTTTTCTGTGTTGAGTTGCTTCTAGACGTGCTTGAGCAGTGACAATAACTTCTTTGGCCTTGTTGATGATAGCTTCATGCTCTTGAATGGCATTATGAAACTTTGCCTAGTGGTCATCATTCAACCATTGTACCTTCACCTTAATCCACTCCATTTTCTCACGTGTAAATTCTTTGACCTTACGATGATTTGTCGAAACACGACAGAATTCAACCTCAACAATACCATCGATATCAGCCACACGAAGCCGTTGCAACTCTTAGAATTAGAATTCGACCTCATCAATTATCATCTTTAAAGGTTCAGTGTGAGTTGGACCTGTGACTAATGACAAAAGACTTACCTGGCTCCTTAACAAAGCTAGGGTATTAGTGGATAAGCCTTTCTGCATATTCAAAGTATATTCAATGTTTCGGTTGAACAACTTTAGAAAGCTCTCACTCAGGATTTGGATCTCCAACATGATTAAGTCTTCAGGATCAGGCGACTGAGGATCTCCACAAGATTTGAAGGACCCGCCCTGTGGAAACCACCAATGCATCCGTGGTAATTAGAAAAGTAGCCAGCAAAACTTGTATTCATTCATTGCTCGACATGAGGTAGGGAACAAGAATGACCAACATAGTAGAAATAGTCATAGTGGAAGACGCCACTCCAGTTGAAGGAATGGCAGTCCTCACAACCATTGCCATAGTCATCGCCACATCCGTAGGCACAACCTCAATGCCTGACGCAACCTCTTGCTCATTAGAGGTAGCTACTGCTATGATTGGGCCTTCTTCAAAATGAGGTTGAGGGCTTGGCGGTACTACCCTCCTAACCCACGTCAGGATTGCAAAAATCGATGCATCATCATCTTCAGACTCATGAACAACAAGTCTACATCACACTATTGAAACAAGTGCTCGCGTATGATCTACTATCATGTCGATAGCTGATATAGATTCCAAGACACCGTAAGTGTCGCCAAAATCAGCTACGGGCTCAAAATTACCACCAAGAGGAAATGATGTAGGGACTGCCCTACCCATGACCTTGAAATTGAGGTAATCATCTACTAAAGAAATAGATGAAGTGTTAGTTGCCAAAGTGAAGAAATCACACAAGACTGATTAGAGAAAAATATACCTAGCATGTAAGAAGAGTCCTTGATATCGCTATTGAAGCCGACATTCTCATGTTCAGTCAAATAAGCGTCAGTATCGTCAAGCTCATAATCCACGTGCTCTTCATCATCAAGAAGGATTGGTTCCTTACCTACACACAAGAAACACACATCAGCCGAAGGTACTTCAAACAAATTGACACAATCATATGACTAGAAATGCCCTGAAGGGTTAACTCTATGTTCTGGCATTGGGACCACAGGAGGCTCTCCTCTGCACCTTAAAGAGCCGCCAGTTATAGTCTCAGGCTCTAGAGGTGCCAAACCTTGCTTCTTTGTAGAAGGTTGAGGAGGAGGAGCTTGTAATAGCCTCTTCCCTCTGTTGCCTCAACCTCTGCTAAGTGCTCTTCGACGAACCGTACATTCAGACGGTCCTCAGATACTAACACCAATCGGTCTTTGAGGTGTAGGGTGCTCACATGGCACTTCCCAATCTCCATCATCTAGCATGCCTTCTGCTAGAAAGTCTTGAAGTCCGGGAGCCCTACTTTTCAAACCTTTCTTGAGCTTTTCCTGATATTTTCAAGTGATCTAATACAAACCCGTCTTGTTCACATGAAAATCAGAATTGCGAGCAATTACCCTACTATACCACTTGCACAACCCCAACGTCATATAGCAGTTAGGCATATGCTGGAGAAGTAAAAATCTAGCCCCTGTAGCCCAAACAGCAAAATAGTACCAAGCGTGAGCTCCATCTGAAAAACTTTCTATACGCAACAGTCTATGGTTCGGATTCCCGACATAGAGCTAGTCATAACCAAATTGAGGAGCAAATCAACAAGGCATGTAGGACTCGATGTAACATTCAGTCCCATTTAGCCTATCGACAAGGTGACCTAGTTGAATATTCACCAACCAGTTGAAATGCTAGCTAGGTAAGCAAGTGAAACATTCGCTACTCATATTGTCTTCAAACTCATCCCTAGCGCTTATACCATCAATTGCGGGGAAACAACAGTAGAGATGATAATGATCCTTGTCCTATAGTAGCCTCCAAACCCCGACAGGATATTTCATCATCTGCTTTGAACGTTCATACCTCTAAAGTAATGAAATGTTCTCCCCACTCAGTGTAGCAGCTGACATCAACGAAGAGCTGTGTAGAGTGAACCAATCACCAGATATGTATATGGTAGCTCCACTCTAGGATTGGGGACATGATCCCTTGGACAATTATCTTCCTGCTTCAAGTATTCGGTGGCTAATTCTCTCAGTCCATGGTGGATACAACTAACCATTGCTGGCAGAAGGGCCAAGTCATACCCAGAACCAAGCAACACAGCAGGAAACATCACCTTGATAAAAATGCAATCCTTCGATCAAGAAAGCACAAACCAAATGGAGAAAAATCCTGCAAGAAGTGCCAACCAAATAGAACCCACACTCACTTGACTGGGCGGTGTGAAGCACTTGGCTATCATTGAAGATACGAGTCTCAATCTCAGTATCCATAGCCGGATGGATCGAACAAACATTTCCCTTCTTCTTACATTGGGAAATAAGTATTCAGCCCAAGGAATGTGAGTGACAGTAGAATCATGCCTGGCGTTCGAAACGGTCCTCTAACAGATGAGGAAATGACAAACCAATTCTTAGAATGCCTCCACAACATGAGCAACATGCGAAAAAGTGTTCAACTCTGTGTTGGTTGGAAAGAACTCCTCATACGAATGATCCCCCATGGGCAAACGCAACACTTTGAATATCTCATACGAAGCAATCCCGATCTCACCCACCAAGGTAAAGAAAGTATTGCTGTCAGCATTGTACAGCTCTAGAATGCCGTACAATATAGATGCACAAATCTCAGCACCATATTTCGAAGCTCTCACTACAACATAGAGCCTTGCTCTTCATAATCTCTCCTCAAAGGGGATGAAAACAAAATTTACCAGACAGGTTCACCAACGGGTGTCTGTTGACTTGATCCAGCTAGGAAATCTAGTATGCCCATTAGGATATTGTGTTTCAGTCTTGGCGAGTTCATTCCCAAAGGAGTTCGGGACAACAGCAACAAAACCTGGACATCCTCATTAACAAAACACGGGCGCAGACCTATGACATTAACTCTGTATAGCCCCTCTTAGCAAAAGTTGCCGTCATGTTTCAAGAAGCCCACATTAATGCTATCTTTCCTATTTGTGAGATTGTAGCGCATAAAATGGGGCATAGCAAGACACTGCAAGAACATGAAGGAGATCTGGCGTTCTAACTCCGGTAAGTAATGACAGTGATCTCCTTGGGCGTAGTACTAATGCTCCACCTCATGGTTGAATACAGAATTGCCGCTGGAAGTGCTATCTCCAAAGAAAATGAGGCTTCACTGATGCATCCTCATTGGGAACGGAGAACATCACGTCAGTAATTACCTTCCACAATGTTCGATAGTCGCCCGATTGTATAGTCTCGATTCTCTACTAGCTACTTCCTTCAAGGAATAGAGGGACATTCCCATCAAAGACGTTCGTCGCTTCAAGGTCATGAGTTCCTTCATAACCATACTGGTTATGGCAGTCAACAGGAGCCCTCAAATAAGAAACTATGCATAGAGACAAACAACAGATAAGTTAGAAGATGAAGATCAAATGAAATCAATCAAGTCTTCACACCTAGAGGCGAAGTTCACCATAGGCGAACCTTACTCAAAAGTGAGAATCATCTCCATCAACTAAGAGTTGACAAGATGAAGCGAAGTTCACAGTAAAAACAATGAACTTCACTTATGTGGATCGAACTGGCGAACCACACCCAATTCAAACTGGCGAACCTCAACTAATTCAAACTAGCAAACCTCGCTCAAGTGAAGGTCACCCAGAACAAACTAGTTAACTTCGCCCAAGCGAAGGTCGCTCAAGTCAGAATAAGCAATTTCCGTACAAACGAAGTTTACTACAGAAGCCCAAAAGAGCTAAACAGTAATGAGCCCCAACAAAAAAGTGAAGCTCGCCACATCAAGCGCCATTAATGGTTGCCAACAGAGCTTTGTCGCTGACGATGTAGGCTCATCAATAAGACTACAAGTAGTCGTAAAGATCGTGCCTTTGGTAGCGAATGAAGTTTTAAAGCACCCTAAAGCACTGTTTGAAGCCTGATAGGCTGAGATTAGGCTAATTTGAAGATCGCCATGAGTGGGTTGGAAACTTACACACAGCCATTTCAAGCTGTACCAGCGCATTCTTAGCTCTTGGCTGACGGGCTCCTTCGGTGGAGCCTCTTCCTCTAGAAATCGCACGATGAGGAGCTATTGGTGAATGGGTCTTGAAGATTTCTAAAGAATTTAGAGTTTTGAAGAAGTTAGAGAATTTTTGAAAATCAAAGTGGAGAAGAAGGAGGTAAAATAGTTCTATTTATAGACTGACCTCGAACTTTACTAAAGATTCTTCACTGCTAACTTCGCCAAAGATCTCGCCCCCGAACATCGCCAAAGATCTCACCCCGAACTTAGCCAGGAATCTCGTTCTGAATGAACCTCACCATGATTTTAGGTGCACAAATTGAGGATTCAAATTTTAAAATTCATAGGCCGAGCCTCGCCTAACTGACTCACTGAGCGTCGCCTAACCAACTCACTAAGCCTTGCCTAACCGACTTGTTGAGCTTCGCCCAGACGACTATTTCTCAAGTAAGTGAACTTTGCCCCATTCAGTGGGTTACTAAGGTGAACTTCGCAAGAAGGACATAGTGAATTTCACTACGTCTCCAAATTGAAGAAACTCTAGCTTAATTTGTTTTAGACCCTATATAGCGAACCTCGCCAAAATAACTTGGCAGATTTCACTAAGTCTCCAAATTGAGAAAATCTCAACTCAATTTGTTTAAGACCTCATCTGCTAAACTACAATTCAACCATCGCCAACACAAAGAAGCTCGAGCTTTGCTTCCAACACAATAGCTCCATGCAGAGTTCAAGTTATGCAGAGTTTAAGTTCGCTACAGAAGTAAAGTATGTACAGATGAAACCTAGTTACTTTCAGAGTCCTCGCTTGTCGAGCTCCAAGTATCCTTCTGCAACCGCCATCTCAGTCGTAACAGTCTTACACAGAGTGTGGCACTTGAAGCTCCACGCATCTCTATTGTGGTTCAACTCACCCCAGGTAATAGATAGATTTTCAACAATTTGCTCAAGCTTCGCCTTCTCAGCTGACAACAGATCTGTCATTCGGCGAAGTATGCAGCATTCATCCACTTGATTGCCCTTCACTAGGGCAAGCTCCTGTTGGAGCTGTTTTATTTTAGCTCCTCTACCGAGGAGCATCTCTGATCTAAGCGATGGAGACTTAGACATAGAGAAGAAGATAGAGATGAAGGCAATGAAGATGGAAGGGGAAAGCTGCTATTTATAGCCTTTTTTGAATCCTAACTCATGAGAAAAATAACATCTTTTGAGATTTTGTTGGACTGGACAAAGAGGCTAAATCTTCACCTAAAATTCAGTCAAATCTACAGAGGATCTCATGAATCTTCAATCAAGAGATCTCAGCCATAGATCCTGGTGCAAATCTAGAGGTGAACCTCAACAAACAATGCCACCCAGTGAACGTTGCTAATCGATGAACTTCACCAACACAATGCAAATTAAATTGAGTCTTGCCTGTTAACGAACTTCTCTAATTGAAGAACTTCACCTGCACAGCCCGAAATTGGGTGAACTTCACTCATTCCCAGAATTAGTCGAACTTTGCTGATTTTCTAACTTCGCCTCAACAATAAAGAATGCGAACTTTGTTCCCAACAGAGAGTTGGATGAGTACAAGCATCACTAAGCCTTCAATACGACCCTACAACCAAGGAAGCTACGTTCAACAGTACACCTCTGACAGCTAAGTAGACAAATAAAGACAATTTTCAACCCAAGCAAGACAACTCAAGCTACGTTCCACAGTACACCTCAAACTATTACCAAAAGTATTTCAATCCTAGCTACAAGTCAAAATGCACGATCTTGAAAACTTTAGGGGGTCTTGTATATGGTTAAAATATATTTTTCCCAAGCCAATGATTAACTTAGATGCAAGAAATGAACGCCCATGGGCTAAACATTTCGAATGGACCCAAAACTGAGCCCACAACAAGCAGTGGCGAAAGTCACTTAAAAAGACATGTGAACCTTACCATGCAACCCATCTCAACCCGACCAAGTCAAGTGAAGGTCAACTCCTAATTCATGCCCCGGGCTGAGTCAAAAGGCATCATCAGTTGGCAAAATCATGATTCAGATTCTGTGTCAAATTTAAACTCATAGACGAAGTTCACCAACCAATAAACTTCGCTCATGGCAATTGAAGTTGACCAATTCATCCACTTCTGAAGAGGACTAACCCACGTCCTTAGCGAGCGTCGCTCATGTTCTCAACGACTCTCGCCCATGCCTTTAAGGAACTTCGCTAATTAGCCGCTTGAGATCTATTTTCAAGGGATTAACCATCCCCTACTTTCTCCTATTTTAATGGCAACTTAATCCAAATTTAAAGGCCATTAACTCTTTATTTTAGCCTATAAAAGGAGAGGAGACCATTCATTTTGAAACCCATCCCCAACTTCGATCAGATCATAGAGAGATCAATACACACGCAAAAAGAGATTATCACTATCACACTTGTGATCTAATTGAGCAAAAGTGCTAAGAGAAGACTAAGTCATCTTCCAAGCCACTAAGCACTCAATTACAGCAAAGGACTCATTATCTTAATCGGTGCATCAATAGAATACAAGATCGACGTTCCACCAGCACACAGAAAATAACCCCAGGAATATAAATTTTTCCTTTATTTCATTATATTTTTTATTGTAATCTGAGCTAAATGCAATACAAAAAGACCCGAAATAGTTAACATTACACTTCTATCAAATCTCCCAGTATTGTTATGTAAACATTATAACTCTAAATTATACTAATTCTACAAATCTGATACATTAATATTACACCTCTATCAGTGTGACTCTGCTAACATGTTAACATTGCACATGTTAAGTCCGCTCTTTATAATGGTGAGGTAAATCTTCTAACTCAGCCATCTTCCCCTCAGAGTCATTAATGATCCTAAATTTCATGCGATATATTAACATTGCACCTCTATCATTCAAATCCAAAAGTAAAGTTCTTTATTTCCAAAAGAGAGCTAAGCTATTACAAATGTGAAGGATGTAAGCCAAAATAATTGGTGATACAAAGACCTGATTCACTCAACACACTGGACTAGTCGAGTTTTGTGCATGTTGATGTTAGTTATCTGACCGGAGTTTTGAATATGGATTATGAGGGGTGTTAGGGTTCTCAAGCTTCTTTAGACAACTGGTTCTTGAGCTGAGTATCCTTGTCTACACATGAAGAACATGTAAGAGGTTGGATTTGGGATCTCCGGTGGTTCCTCCAACGATCAAGTTAATTGAGAGCTTGAGTGGGGAAGAAGGAGATAAGTGTGTAAGTGTTTTCTCAGGCAGAATTTTCTTACCCTAAGTAGCAGACAGCACCTTTTTTTATAGCAGATCCAAAGGGGCCAATAGATAATTTTAGCTGAGTCTGAGCGGGTGGCTCAACTAATATCTACTTTATGAGTGTTAGCTACAGAAGGCGTTGAGTCACCTCGGCAGTTAATGTGACGGTGATGGAGAGTGCATAGTTCTGGCAGGGTCCAATGAGTCATAAAGATTCTCGGGGTTGGAGAAATGATAATTCTGATCATGCACTTAATATGATGGTAATCGACTGTCAGTGAGGGGCCCGAGGATGCACCACCTTCTGACTCGTCTCACTAGAGGCTAACAATTACTGCCTTTTTAGTCAGCCTTGCAAGTTGTTGACCCGGAAGGGTCGAGTGTTGAAAGGGAATGGAGTTGACTTGAATGGTAGGCTGAGTGAGGATGCCTCTCACCCTGATCTCTGAGAGTGGCTGACAAGTAGCATCTTTTTAGTCGGCCTAGCAAGTTGTCAACCCGGAAGGGTCGAGCGCCGAAGTTGTTCGAGTCATCCCTCTTTGAATATGGCTGATTAGGCATTAGGTTGGGACATGTGTCGGCTTCTCATTAGGGATTAACATTTAGCCATTTACATGATATAACAGCACACATCAAGAGTGCCCTTTAAAGTTTTCACCTTCAGAGCCTCTGGATCAGCTAGAACTGCTTGGGCTTCAATTGCATCCAACTGAGCCCATTTCCATTATTAAGTGTTCCACTCAATGAGTACGCTAAACAACCAATTTGGTAGACTTAGCCTCAACTCTTGTCCTTTTGCTTCTGAGCCATCTCCAACTAGGCTTGCACTTCGCTCCATTAATAGTAGCCTCCCTCTCGAAGATGGCACTAGTGATTTATGTACTTTCACTATTGATCTCAACAAGGTGAGTGGTTAATTCTTGAAGTAGTGATTGACTTCTTCTACCATTTTGCGAGTAGCCTCTTCAAGCTTACGACACTCCGCTATAAGATGATGGAACTCAAGTTCTACAACAGCAGTGACAACGAAGATGCTGCAACTCAAGAAAAGCAGTTCAGCTTGGTCTAATATTTTCTTAAATGGCTTAGTGCGCTCAGATCTAGCCACCGACGTAAGAATATCAAGATGGCTCCGCAACAAATGCCTACTACAGGAGGATAAGCCTTTTTTGGTAGTCAGAGCACTCTCAACACTCTACTTAATAGCCTCATTAGACTTTTGGTTAGAATCTGAATCTCTAATTCAGCTACACTATCAAAATTCAAAGATGAAGGAGCTTCCGCTAGCTTTGACATTTATGATGGATGGCGCAGTTGATGTCACTTGCAATGGATCCCCACCCTACATAAAATATAGAGTGAGTAAAGCTTAAACACTCTAGGTATCAATCGGAGTGGAAGAAACTAGAGTTGTTGTGACTAGAGGCTCGGAGTGTTGTATACCTAATGCTGTTGGGTGAAACCGTTGGCTCGTTAATAACATTGGTGACCTCATTCTCTAGTTCAATGAGCTTTTTCGCTATCACTATAGCTCCACTCTTAACCTAGAGTTTGAACCTTAGAGGCACCTCCTTTTGATCTCCTTTGGGAAATGGAGAAATTGGCACATCTGCGTTAGACTCGGATGAATCTCCAATAGAAATCATGCCCTTATTAGTAGTAGGTTCAGTGGCAGACGGAGGCGCAATGTTCGCAGCACCAACATCAGCTTCAACTTTGGTGTCTGCAATATAAGAGAAGCAAAATGTTAGTCATTGAGTTAAAATAACTACGTCTTTCCTAGAAACAAAAACATACCTAAGATGTTGGAGGGGTCCGCCCACATCAAGATAAGTGAAATAAGCATCAGTGTCATAGTTGACTCTTGTTTCATCCTCTTTTGAATCTATCCAATCAATGTGCATAGAATCCTTATTTTCAGACAAGGAGCATACACCATCATAGCATGTATCTACTGAATTAGGATGATGGTAAAGAATGAAAATTATCTAAAGTAGCCGCATGTTCAGCCATTGGTTCATGCATTGAGGCTACAGGGACTTTTCCTTTGCCTTAGGAGGTTCCACTATTACCAAATATTTCTCCTTTAATGGCAACCCTAAATGTTGGTGTTTAGGTAGCTTTTGCAAGCATTGAACCTATAGTGGCCTCTTCCCATGAGCTCCTCTACCCGTAGCTTCTTAACGAACTATTGGCTCCGTTAATTCCCGTATACTAATGCCAACAGGTCTACATGGTGGTGACTTATTAGCGGATCCACCCATGTCATTGTAATCCCCATCTAGCCCCACTTCTACTAGGTACTCTTAGAGCCTAGGTGCTTGACTTCAAGATTCTTTCTTAGAAGCCACTTTGAACTACGGATGATCTGCTTTACACCGGTCTTATTCACCTTGAAGTTAGGATTGGGGATGTTCATTGCGCTGCACCACTTACAAAATTCTAACTTCATATAATAGTTAGGAACATTATAGGGCAAGATGAATGCAACCGGTGCCCCTAGCAGCAAAGTGATACCAAATGCAAGGTCCAACAACAAAATGATAACAAATGCAAGCTCAATCAACAAGGCCCCTAGAGCGAAATAGCCCTATGTCTGGATTACCAACATAAAGTTGGTCATACCCTAACTACTATGCAAATAGGCACGGTAAATTGGGCTCGATATAGCACTCAGTCTCATTTAAGTGAGCGATGAGATGCCCAGGTCTGATGTTGACCAGCCAGTTGAAATAACTGCTCGTTAGAAAGTGAATCCCTTAGGCCCAGGATCATCTTTGAATTCATCTCTAAAGTTGGCAACGGCAATCTCGGGTAAGCAACAATAAAGACACTAATGGTCCTTGTTACACACAATTCAGTGGTTCCCTGTAGCACACTTGATTGTCCACTTTGAGGGCCCGAACTCCTATAGTAACGTGACCCCCTCTTCATGCCTCATGGTGGTGGGTACGAGTGAAGAGTAGTAAAGTGTATACTACACCATCAGATAGGTGTATGGTAGCCCCACCCTAAGATTCGAGACTTCTTCTCTTGGGCAGCCACCCAGCTGATTCAAGTATTCAGTTGCCAAGTCCTTTAATCCATGATGAATGCAGTTGACCATGGCTGAGAGCAAAGCCAGATTGTACCCATAAGCAATAAAGACTACATAGTATAGTATTTTGATGGATATACAGTCTTTTGGATGAGAGCGCATGATGCATCCTTTCAACCAAATTGAAAGAAATCTCATGAGTAAAGCTTGCGTGGAGATAGGTTCTTCGCTAAATGATGGAAGCTTTGAACATATCTCCTGCATAGAATCTGTGCTCGTTTGATGTAGTGGTATGAAGTACATGACCATGTTTGAAAATCCCATTTTCTGCCTCAAGCCTTGTACTCGGAGGTATGGGCTACATCTTCCCCTTCTTACTCACGTTCTTGAAACGATACTCTTCCCAATGTACGTAGGTAACATGAGGGCCATGAGCAGCATTGAAAACTGTTTGGTAATAGATGTGAAAGTGGTAGACCAATTCCTGAAATGTCTCACCAATGTATGCGTAATGCTCCATACTCGTCAATTCCTCATTTGAGGGGAAGAATTCCTCATACTGTTGCTCTTCTATTGGCAGCTGAAGAACTTCAAAAATCTCCTGGATAGCTTTTCTAATCTCCCCTACCAAAGTAAAGAAAGTATTGTTGTCAATATTATACAGCTCAAGAATGTTGTATAATACAGGCATGCAAATCTCAACGCCGTATTGAGAAATTCTCACTATAGAGTAGAGCCCCAACTTCATTAGTCTCTCTTCAAATATGGTAAGGACAAAGTCAAACAATTGAGCCCACCACTTTGAGTTAGTAAATCTAACCCACCTAGAGAACCTAGCATCCTCCTCTAGATACTCTCCATTGATCTCAGCAAATTGATTGCCGAACACATTCAGGACCACAAGAACCTGCTTCGCTAGAGCGTCCTCTTTGATAGAGCCAAGATGGAGACCAACAATGTTAAGGCTGAAGCGCCCCTCCTAGCGGAAGCCCCCTTCAAGCTTTAGGTTACCTACTATCATGTTGCCCTGCTTTTAATTATTGAAAATTGCATTAAACAAGGAATAGCAAGGTGCTACAATAATATGAATGATACTTGCCGCTCCATTGCTAGCAAGTAAAAATAGTGATCCCTTAGAGCGCAATACCAGTGCTCCTTCACCAGGTTGGAAATAGAGGTGCCTCCTGAATTACAGTTGCCAAACAGGAACTGTCGTTTCCCCGATTGATCCCTTTTAATGATAGAGAACTTAGCATTAATAATAAGCTCTCTTAAAGTGGCAACACTCCTATGGTTGATTGCATCAATTTGCTTTTGGCTGCTCTCCTCAAAGAATAGAGGAATGGTGCCTCTAAAGATGAGAAATGTCGACAAGTCTTGAGTTTTGTTTTGTCCAAAATCAATTGAGTTAGAAGAGTTGACTCGAAAATAAGAGGAAATAAGTTAGAAGACTTGACTCCAAAATCCACTGACTGTTGGATCTTAAGCGAAGCTCACTAGACTTGCTTAAGCGAAGCTTATTTGTGAGCGAAGTTAGCTCATGAATAAGCTCAAAATTTAGCTAAGTGTTACAAGTCTAAGTGAAGTTCACCCACAATAGCAGTGGACCTCAGCCCAATGACCAAGCTCGCTTAAAAGCCCAACTAGGCTAATATAGTGAACCTCGCTCAGACGAGGCTCACTCAGTAGCCAAATTGGCCAAAGTGGTGAACCTCACTTAAATGAAGTTTTCCTAGAAGCCTAAAAGGCTAAATTGGTGAACATCGCCTGAAGATGAAGTCCACCATAAAGAGTGGCATTGATGGTGACAAAGAAAGGTTTGCTACCACCAGCAAAGTCAAGAATTGAGACCAAATGCAGTCATGAAAGCTTTGCCGTCAACGGTGAAACTTATTGAAGTTCTTTGAAACACTATTCAAGCCCAATGGGGACTATTTTAGTAAGCAAGAAGCCTTGTTAATGATGGTGGAGCTGAGAAAGAAGATGGGTTTCGAATTTACCTAACACCATAGCTAGTTGCGGTGGTGCTGCAGCAGTCTTTGGTTGATGAGATCTAGTTGATGAGATCCACCGATGGCCTACTTTCCCATGATGATTTGATGATGAGGAGCCATTGAGGAAAAAAAGAAGTTTGGAAGTCGTAGGGCTTTTAAAAATTCAAGGGGTTTAGGGGTTTAGAAGCAAAGTGAAGAAGATGATGATGAACAATCTATTTATAGGCTTTTAGTGAGCTCCGCCCAGAGATCTCGCCCTAATCTTTGTCCAAGAACCTCGCCCTAAGCTTTGCCCAAATATTACGCCCCGAACTTCACCTAAGAGTGATCTTCACCTCAAATTTAGGCATAAAAGTTAGAGATTTGTAATGCCAAATCATTTGAGTGAGTTTTGCTAATTAATTTAGCGAACTTCTCCCAAATGCAGAACGAACCTCACCAACTAACTTAGCAAACTTCACCAAAGTCTCAAAATTGGGCAAACTTCGCTCAATCGGCTGAATATTTGGCAAATCTCATGCAAGACCCAAACTTTACCCTAGGTATGAGAGGTAAGGCATGTTCAGATCAAAAACACAAGGATAAACAATCTCACAAAGATTTTGTTCTTTTATTGATCATAAACTCTGCTAGATAAAAGTAACATTTAGACCTTTGAACTATAAGGTAAGTGTGCTCCTGTTCCCCCAAACTATATAACGGTTGAGGAATATAAAGAAGCTACACTAAGCAAATGAGCTCCCATTTTCCAAAATTGTATGAAGATTGGGAAACAAAGGGAAGACATAGTGACAAAACTAGACATCTAGTCCGAGGAAGCCAAACTACGACTAATTACATTCTAGGTCCACACTCGTGAAATATAGTCGCTCTCAGAGTCTTCACTTGTGAAACTCCATGGGTCTTTCTTCAAGCACCAACTCAGCCTCCAAATGGTCCTACATAGAGTATAACACTTAAAGCTCCATGCGTTCCTATTACGGATCACCTTGTGACACGCCTCTGACTTGTTCTTGAGGATTTGCTTAAGCTTAGCCTTCTTAGAAGAGAGCAATTTCACCAGTTAGTAGAGAAGGCAAGTCTCCTCGACCGAGCTGCTCTCTACTTTGGCTAATTCTTGTTGAAGCCGCTTGATCTCAACCTCTCTGTCAAAAAGTAACTCCGGTCGGATAGATGAAGACTTAGACATGGAGAAGATGAAGATAGAAGAGGATAGGTGCAAGGGGGACTATTTATAAGCTTTTCAAAACCAACATCCCCAAACTAAAATCTACTTCTAACGAGAAGTGATTGGACATAACAATAAGGCTAAAAGATAGCCTAAGTCTTAGGGTGTCTAGCGAATCTCGCCAAATATTTGACCCCCAAGAGAAGTCTTAGCCGAGAATCAAGGAGTGGATCTAAAGGCAACAGTCTAGGTGACCCTTGCCAATTAATGAACTTTGTCTAGACACCCAAAATTGAACAAACCCTGCCAAAACTCATGGTTAAGCTAACATCGCTTACGAAAACTTGTTTCCCTAAGCTTTGCCTCAAGTCAAGGGCAAGTGAAATTTCATTTCAAACACAGAGTTGGACGAATGCATATGCTACTAAGCATCCAATCAGGATGAATTAATGATAAAGGAAGCTACATTCAATAGTATATCTTTAGCGACCAAGTAGTCAAATAAAGACAAGTTTCAACCCAAACAAGACAACTCAAGCTACATTCAACAGTACACCTCTAACTATTATCCAAAGTATTTCGATCCCTGCTACAAATCAAAAATAGAATCTCAAAAACTTTTAGAAGCGGTCTTGTAGATGGTTAAAATATACTCTCTTGGGGACCAACGCTCAATCTAAGTCTAAAAAGTGAACACCTATGGGTTAAACGCTTCATATGGGCCCAAGCACAAGCCCATGGTGAAGCTTACATAAGCCACGACGAAGTTCTTTTATGTCTCATCCGAACTTGGCCGCATACTAAACCTTACTCTAACCTATCTGAGTCAAAGAATGCTTGAGTCTGATTCGAAAGGCATCATCAAATCAGATTCCGAATTGAATAGAAAAGCATCTTCATATTGGACTTCCATGAATAGATCCCAAGTGTAGTTCACCCGAGCTATAATGAAGCTTGCCCAAGCCTCACACAGACCTCCACCAAATGACCCACATGGGCCACGTCATCCACACCCTAAGGAAAGTAGGTTGCCCACATTTGGCGGAGTTTGCTAGATCGAACTTTGCCCCCAGCTGCTCAGCGAACTTCACCCCTGGCCGTTACTAGTGAACCTCGTCATTGACAGTTTCAAGCTATTTTTGTGAAAATGGTTCTCCCCCATTATCTAGTAAGTTAATTGCCACTAATCTACATTTAATGGCCTCTCTCTCTCTCTCTCTCTCTCTCTCCCCCCCCACCCCATTATCTGCTCATTATTGGGCACCTTGCACTAGGCAATCTAGCAACTCGAAACTTAGTATCTACCTTGCATCCATTTACTCAGCAGCTATCTACTTAAGGAATTCGACATCATTAAAAGAGCTTCGACAATATCCAATCAGTAGGAGACTCAGTGCTTTAGTTGAATCGTCAACGAAGTATGAAATCGATGCTACATCGGCACACAGAAAAGAACACAAATAAAGATAAATTTTTCTTGTTCTTCTTAAAATATCTTGAGTTAGTTATAATTTTATGACCCAAAATAGCATCATTGTATATCAGTTTCTATTTCATAACAGTGTATTTGTGATTATTTCACTTACCATATATCTCAAATATGCATGTACTTCTGTATTTCAAATTTCAAGTTCGTTATCACCACAAGGGAGAGATTGTTGGGATCTGTACAATATCTCTTGTTTGAGTAATAATGAACTCTCATTTGATACTAAAATTTGTTTTTGATGGTATCATATAGGTAAATACATGTATGAGAAGTGCACGAGGTGAAAAATCGTAAAAATCAACTCAAAAGCTAATTTTACCATTTCTACCGTTGATTGTAAGACTTGACCATCGATGAAAAGAAGTGATCATCAATGGTTAACATGTGTCACTGATGATTTTTACTCCACAGACATTGATATCATCAATGAGCTTCTCAACGATCGATGGTCTCTCAACACCATCGATGGTAGAGAGGCACCGTCGATGGTAAAGTCAGCTGATTACATATTTTTAGATTTAATTACAACCGTTCATCATTTATAATATTTTTAAGCTCACTACATTTAGGATATCTCTTTCCTAGGCTAATTGTGAGAGAATCTCATAGAGAGAGAGGGAGAGAGAGAGAGAGAGAGAGAGAGAGAAGAGGAGGTGTTCTAGGGTTTGATATTGAGAGATCTTGAGGAGAGCTTTTAATTCTCTAGAGCCTCATTGAACTCTAATTCGTCGCACACAATATTTTCAGATTGTATCAGCGAGGAGAGTTGCCCTTTGATTGATCATCATCACTATTCTTCAACAAGCTTCATTTATATCCTTCTTGGGCTAGTTTATTTTAACAAAAGGGCTGTAACATCTTTCTTTTATTCTGAGCTTAATTGTTTGTGTTGAGTTTTGCTTTGAACTTCTTTGACGTCATACTCAAGTCGGTTGAATTAACGGTTGGAACTAGTTAGGGCTAAGAATTACTCATTGTAGATCTAGGTTAGATGACTGATTTTGGGTAGATATCTAGGTGAGGTTTTGTAAGCCTACTGAATTGGGTTTATGATTCAGGAAAACTCTTCCCATAGTAAAACAAAACCTTTCGTGAGAAGGAAGAGTGGCCATATAATTGTTTATCCCAACTATTATAAAATCTAGCATGTTCTTGGTTGGTTGGTTTGGAGTTTGTTATCTTGTTTATAACTTTTATTTGTTATTTTCCGCTGCATATTCTGTATTTAGGTGAAAAATAATGGCAATCCTATTTACCCCCCTCTAAGCTTGCATTTTAAAAATCTAACAGATACGTCTATGGACAAAAAGTCCAAGGTTATACTAGACAAGGAGAGAGTTCAGAAAAGAAAAGATTAGCAAGAATGTTCGATTATTTTATTGTAATTTGTTTGAACGTTGTATTTTTCAGTTTATCAAGGACGCTCATCTTGAAACTATAATGTTTTCCATCTTTTATCCTGATTAATATATCATTTCATTTTTGCTGGAAACCAAACGCATATTGGAGACATCATAAAAGAAGGAAAGATTAAGCTAAAAGTAGAAAAGAAGAAGAATAAAATTTGTTTAGAGCATGTAGATGAGACGAGTGGAGAGGCAAGATGGTACATGAATTTTGAATGGAAATTTGGCATTCCTTTCCACAAACAATATCAAGGTAAATTTCTTTTTAAGGCTAATCATGAGTAGAACAGAATAAGATTTAGTCTTTTGTTTACTTTAAAATCAGGAGATTTCAATTTTATGATGCGGCTTCACATAATCAATGGTTAAGTTCTAACATTAGTTATCGTGAGTCATGATTCTAAATGGCAGATTATTACGGTAAAAGTAGATAGATTTAAAGAAGGCAGATCAGCACTTAAATATTAACTTATGGTTTTTCTTATGACTTTGCACTTATCTATCCTCACTTATTTTTTACAGCACTTGTATATCCTTTGAGTCTTTAAAATTGGCACTTGAATACACTCTATAACGCAATTGTGAGAATATACACCAAATATTTTTCATAAGACAGACACGTGCTAATTTTAGGACTTTTTAAACTTTAATACTTGTTGAATTTATTAGCAAACCTATCCGAATTCTTTTTTAGACCGATCCAAGTAGAATTAGAAAATGCCCAAAATTAGCATTTTAGCTCCTCATTCAACAAACATTGAGGCTTAAGAAGTTTTAAAATTGGCATATGAATGTCACGTGGGAATGCTCAGGATTATATTTTTACGTTTACATAATAAAAGATATTAAAGTGCAAGTTTTACAACTTCTAGGGTAAGTGAAGATATATAAGGGAAAAATAGGAAATAGTAAGATATTTCAGTGCTAGTTAACCTTTAAGGAAAGATAGAGTTCTACGTTTCTTGAATGAGCTTCTTACATATGTGTCAATTGCATTAATTATAATTAACATGTAACGACTAAACATGCAACCACGGAAAGAAAACTCCAAGTGCTCTAAAGAAAATTTCCATTCAGAAAGTCAAAAAAGGGAGAAAAAATGGCTAGAGTTCTGACCCAAAACTTAGAGAATGCAAGCACTTATCCTTATAGGCATCACTTTAAAAATTCTGCGAACCGGAATTGTGCTAAAATCAGTTAGATGGATTTTTTAATCCTGTGAACGTTTAAATGACAATCTGAAAGTAAAGGAATGCACAAATTATCAATAATTAACCATTATCTTTACCATATATGTATATGTATTATGTGTTAAAAAGACACTAATGCGACAACCTATTCTCCACCGAAATATCATTGGGAGGAAGTGTTAGAATATAAAATTATAACTCTCAAATCTCACTATAACTTCAGAGTTATGTTGTACTGACAGACTCTTTGAGATGGTATATAAGAGCATTCCAGATTCGAATTCTACTGGTCATAAATTTCTAAAGCAGAAATTATAAATATCCACTTACAACCATAGTAGCGACAATCTTTTGGGTCTCGTAATATACTAGCTGAAAATTGTATATGTTCATCTGTTCTTAGTCCAAAAATCAGGAACTATAAGTGTTTCCTTAATCATTCTATCATATCGCATGTATACTAGTGTATCATGTGGGTCTTAGCAACTCATAATCATTTGTACCTAAATGTAACTTCTGCAAAAATCACTAGTAGAAAGCAGACCATTGGCGACGGGGTAATCCGTCGCCAATAGTCCACAATCCGTCGCTAATACACTTTAGCGACGATAATGTACCCGTCACCAATAATTCCGTCACCAATAGGTATTGTCGACGGCAAATTTCGTCGCCTATACGTATTAGCGACGACAAACTATTGGTGACGGACAACATTGGCGACGGACACGTATCCGTCACCAATGCACATTGGCGACGGCGGTGGTCCATCACTATTTCGTATTGGCGACAGAACATTACCCGTCGCCAATGAGTATTGGCGATGGAGCAGATCCGTCGCCAATACGTAGTGGCGACGGACACCCGTGTCCATCGCCAATACACATTGGCGATGGGTATTGTGTCGCCACCAATGTATATACATTGGCGACGGGCACATCCGTCGCCAATGTACATTGGCGACGGGTTGCCCGCTGCCAATGTATATAATTCAACAAAAATTGGCTAAATTTACTGCCCCCCAATCGGGAATGTAACTGTTCATGATCATACACAATATCCAATCCAATCCATACACAATATATTCACCAATATTCACATTCATCCATACACATCCAACTCTCACATTCA